>APFE031654496.1:224528-294946 GCA_000404065.3 Pinus taeda
TTTAGACTGAATAGTAAATTTAGATCTCTTAGTTATTTCTTTTCAAATCTATGAATTTTATTGTGAAATATAAATGCTAACTTATCCAAATTTTCCTTGCTAATCTTCCATGTTGCAACAAGGTGTAGAAAGAGATCATTCTTTGGAGTTTTTCAATTATTTATTCATTTTAAATCTGAAATTTGAATACCAAAGTCAGAAAAATTGATCTCAAACCCCAAATTTTAGCTCTAAAAATTCTACGTGTTCTCCTTTTTTACAATCGTCCTTTTTCTTATATATCTTCCTACCAATGGTTAGTGAATGAGTGGCTCTTACCGCACCACCAAATGAAAATTTCCAAGAATTTAAGGAAATCAAACTTCAAAACAAAAGACTCAAAAACGTTACCAAGATTGGTTTTATTTATTTATTCTATCCTACTCTATTTTGAAAAGAAAAAAAAAAAATTGTCAAGTGTAGGAAAATTTCCAGTGAAGCCATTTACGGATCAAGATTTCTAGTCTGTTCATATCCAACTTTGAAAATATATACTTCAATGTCCACTAGGATATGATAACCAACTGTACATTTGGATTTAGTGTCAAGATTTTTTGAAGAATGGAAGAATGTTGTGGCCAAGTCACCTTTTGAAACCAATCTCCATTATTGTCCTTGCTCTCCAAGAAATCTTTTATCATAATTCTCCTATACACAAATGGACTAGTATCGAAACTCTTATAGTACAAAAATTGTTTGAAATTCATGCATCATAGATTATCTTAACATCAATTTTAACTATGCATCTAAAAATGAACGCAACTAAGATGAGATGCAATCACAACATCTCTGATTAGGAAGAACCCCACAATCATGATGTGCAGGTTCTTACCTCTTGTCGTACCACTCCTCCTAAATAGAGTTGTGAAATAAAAAGACACAAAAAATGGAAAGATAACACCTATGTATACTTCCCCGGAAATGATTCCAAAATGTTGGGTAATTTAATTGAGTTAAATTACTTGCACTAAATGTGAATCTAGGTTCATAGACTTGTGAAGTACACTTGCACAATATATGCTACAAATGAAACCTCAATCAAAATGGAAATTAACCTATGGAAATGATTACAAGATTGAAATTAAACCTATTAATGAAAACATCTAAATGAGCACACACACACATGTTCTTTCTCAAATATTATACATATTAAAGCATCAAATTCAGAACTTGAAAAGTAATGTGTTTAATTGGAACAAGTTATTATAATTCTATACTATGAAATCTTTTGAAATTTTATTATATTGAACCTAAAAACAAATATTATTCTATTGGACTTGGAAATGAATCTAGTTTATAGAACTTTGAAAATAAATATGATCTATTGAACTTGAAAACAAATCTAATCGATTGGACTTGGAAGTAGATTTAATCTATTGAACTTAAAACCAAATCTAGCCTATAGAAATAAAAAAGACTCTATTCTAGGAAAGCAATAGAACTCTATTCTAAAGCAAGAAGCAAATGAATTGGAATTAAATCCTATTGATATAATTGATGTGTGCATACCAAATTAGATCCAATCACAACTATCAATTATCTATGAATATGAGACTAAGCAACTTAAAGAGCAATAAAATAAATGTCTTTGGTTATTTTTTATTTTTATCAAGCGCTTGATTTGCAAAATAACATAAATGAAATGAGCATAAAAGAGTGTAAAGGGAGTGCATAAAACATAGAGCATCTAATCAAAAGACTTGAAATAAACCTTGCAGAAAATGAACAGAAATGAAACTAGTATATCTTGTAGAAATGAAACATTAAAATCCACTCGTACTCATCAGGTGGCCTTCCTAAAGTACATGAGAGGTGGAAGTTTCAGGACACTATTGACCAAATTCCAAATCTCATCATGAAGGGACAACCATATCAAAGGATTGTATTAACTGAAGTGAACTTCAATAGTATTCACAACATCAAGTATATGCATAATCAATCCTTCTCATTCCAAAACTTAGCACCCCTTTGAATGGAGAAGGAACTCCTATTTAGACAAAAACTAAGATAACTAATTAATAAATGTAGATCCATAAATCTCTCCTAGATCCACATATCTCTCCTAGATCCACAAATATCCCATGTGGTTACAACCATGTGCTAACATCTATCAAGTAACATCTCTGCATATCCCCTCAAAAATCTCTAAAATATTTGATAGGAGACACTTATGAAAAAATCCATGATTCTCCTCCATGAAATGTGCTTGATCAATGATCTTAAATGTTCCTCAAATCTTCAAGAGTTTGAAGAGGAAATTCAAATTTGACACTTAGAGGCCACTGTGACTTTGTTGGAATCTTCAAATATGCCTACAAGCACACAAAACTCATCCAACTTTTAGATATAAGTGAACACATGTTATTTTTCTAATATTTAACCATAAATTAACTCAAAATACTAAAAAAATGCCTTAGGAAATAATAATGATAAACCCATATATGATCATGAAAATGGTCTTAATGTAGTATGATGGAGTTGCGAAATATGGTTAATACTAAAGGAAAGTGGAAGAAAAGAAGATAAAATGGATGACATGTTGGAGCCCCAACAGGATCAACTCTTGTACAAATTAAATCACCTCCTGGGTTATACACACCTATTCTGAAGGTTATTGGGTTTATCACCACTATTAAGGAAGTCACCATCAACTGGGAGATTTCTTGCTAAACTATGCCCAGGTTATATTGTTCCCTTGTTTTGTTAAAACTCAATATCAATCATTAAAATTGGAGTTATTGTGTTATTTAAGTATCATCAACGTGCCACCAGACCCTACATTTGCATTTCTTCTAAATATATTAATATCATATTATAAAATGGAGTTGTATGGCTTAATATAAGCACATGTCATAGGTGTTTGTTATTTCTTGACTGTTACATAAGTTCATGGTGTTAGTTTTAAAGTATTTATTAGCCTCTCTTAGTACTATACATCTTTATGTGGCATAGAATCTATTAAAAGTGCACCTACAACAAGACAGCGACAAACTATATGACAAAACTCTTTAGTAGAAGACTTAAGTAAACCTAGAAAAAGTTGTGAATAAAATTGAGATATATTAGGAGGCCATTTTACAGTGGTATCAGAGCATGTTCTTGGAAAGTTGTGAGGTTTAAGGGGAAGTTTATAACCACAATTGATGAGTTCCTAAGATCATCCATATGTCACTTACAAAATACACTACATTAGAGAAATTGTGAGGTCTAAAATGGGCCTCAAACAAAAATGTACAACCAAAATAAAATTTGTAAGAACCAATAGGATTTAAGATGATGAACTCAACCATAGGGATGATTCACCATTTTTGGAGTAAAAGGATTAAAAAAGAAAAACTACCTTTTTCAACTCATATTTTCAACTTATCTCCATATGGTTTTACTCAAATTTCAAGTGCAAGAATTTATTGGATGAAAAGATTAATTCCTCATCCAAGGAGTACCCATGTTGAATACTTTTGATGGACCCTACTACAAGAAAAATGAGGAATACATGAAAAAAGTGATTACAATATTATTTTTTCATGTATTTCTCATTTTTCATGTAGAAGGGTCCATAAAAATTATGCAATGTGGGTACTCCTTGCATGAGGAGTTAAATTCTGCATCCAAGGAGGGCTCCCACTTGAAATTTTAGTAAAATCGTAGGGAGATAAGTTGAAAATACCTGTTGAAAAAGTAGTTTTTCCCTTTTTCCCTCTAAAATTTGATGATGTAATCTAATATTATTTTATTATTTCCACAATTGTTTTATAATATTTGTTGGATTGAGGGGACTTGACCCAGGTTCAGCATTAATTAGTCGAATAAATCCCTGCACCACTAGCCATTTTGGCATCAGCCTGCGAAGCACGGACCGAAGTCTTGCCCGAAGCAGTATGGGGGGATGTTGGAACCAAGTTTCTACACCCTGGGATGGTTGTGATGTCGTTTAATTCCCTCTATCCCTGCCTTCACGTAGGTCTCTTTGCTCTAGGGCTTACAAGACAAGCTCTCTATTCTGTCCTTCAATACCTCTACAAAGAGTACGATAAATCTTCACGCAGCACTAGCCTGTTGCTCAGGTACTTTCGCGCTACTATGGCAATGTGCCATGTAGATTCCCCAATTAATCTAAGTGACTTGCTTATCTTATCAAACAATTACAGTTAACACCGCGTAAACATATATCCGTAAATGCGTTCAGTTATTCAATGTAATTCCATTCATTCACACATCACATAAGCATAATAAAGGAAATTCCTACATAACATATCAAGATGCATCAATAGAACAAAGACATATAAATTACAGAATATCTCTCTTTATTAATTTCTTTCAAGTGTTTACAACCTCTGTCCACCCTGCACATACAGCTGCAGGGGTTCGTGCACTCATCTGCGGACTTCTACCCTTGGCATCTACGCACTCAGCTGCAAAGCCTTTACCTACACTACAACCCAAGACTTAGATTTCTTCAGAGCTACCACTCTCTTAAATAATTCATCATTGTCTCTCCAAAACTACTTAGAGATTAGCTGTTTTTATACAATCTCATGGTCCACGGATCATGGATAGATCTCCTACAACTGACTTTTCTTTACAAAACTAAGGGCAGACTACCCTTTATGACACATGATACCTTCGTGCTCAGTGACCACAAAATGTGGAGTCTTTACAATTTTATTACAAATTTTGACTCAATCATGGGCTTTTAGCCCCAAAATTACCCTTAAGGGATCCCGCTTCCAACAAGCCCCCAACACAAGCATCGTGACTCGCCCTTGAGTCACTCAGTAGGCGCGGAGATATTTGCACGAATCCCATCCAGCTTGACCCGTATGAACACTATCGCAGATGTGCACTGAGTTGTCACCTTATTCGCATCTTCCACTGTCTTCTCCATCACTGTTCTTGTGTTGTCAGCCTGAAGCTTTTGTTGTCTCACTTGCAAAGTCGCAAGCTTTCCTTCAATATTTCATGTGACTGTGTAAGCTTCCTCCAGCCAGGGCTTTAGTCTTACCTTCAGCACTGCTTCCTTGTGCAGCGCTGTGTCCACCTGTTCCTTCAGTTGCTTGGCCTTTTACAGCTTGGCTAGTCTCTGTGTCAGCACGACATATTGCATTGTGCCCTTAACCTCATCATAGAGATGTTGTAGCTCATGCACTTCCATCTCTAGCCTCTATATATTGGGTTCCTCCTGCAAGCTTGTCAGGACCTCAAATGACTGCTTGAACAACTGCGTGCAGTCTGCTACTACACTCTCCACCACCGCGACTGCTTCTGTGACAGTGGTCACCTATTGTTCCTTTATTTCTGGCAATGTTGAAGGTTGGGCCCTCAACTGTAGTTCGGTAATTTGCAAGTTCAACTCCAACTGAACCTGCACCATCTTATTCCGAGCGTTGTGCACCCCTGTGGCCAATTTGCAGATGCATACCTCAACTAGCTCCTCCTTCGAAATGGCCAACTCGGGGACCATTCGGCACTCCTCCTCAATGACCTGCATAATCATCTTGATCTGGTTGTTCGCCTCGGTTGTTCATCTTGATATGCTTTTTGTTGATTACCTGGAGGGCATGCTAATCACAGGCCCTCAATTTTGCAATTACTCCATCTTGCAAGAGGTGGAGTGCTTCACTCGGAAGCACTGCCAGGTTCAGCCCAACTCCCTTCTGGGTGCTTACGGTGAACCTGTCAACCTCATTTTCCATGGTTAGTTCTCCATCCGATAGCACTATCGCACTCGAAACATTCATGCGCAGCATATCAACAGTCTCTTAAGTGTCGATAGCCAATTTGGTAGACACCATACTAGCATGTGACGTGTGGGTATGCAACCCCTACAACCTGGTCTAGATAGCCCCTAGGATGATCTGTTGTTGCTGTTCAAATTGATGTAGGGCCTCCCTAGTGACATACCTTACTATGTCACTGATATCATGTAAATCGCCCTTTGTCAGTGTGATAGGGTCCAGCGAGGTCTTGGTCGCCTTTGACTTCTTCCCGAACCCTCCCTTTTCCAGTTCTCTTGGACACTTAATGCGAGCAAACGTCTCCTAAGGGTCTGCACCATGTTGTTTTGTTTCTTCCTCTTCTATCTTAGGTGAAAGAGACCTCGCGCCTTTCGTTAGAGCCAGGCTCTGTTGCACCTATCTGCTTTCCTTCCTACTTTCCTACCTGCTACACCTAGGCCTTATCAGTGACCTCCTTTTTCATCTTCTCGACCAACTGTGCCATCTTTAGCTTGGCCTCCTCCTTCTTCTTCTTTGTGATAGACATTCTCCCACCGACCGCCAAGTTCTTGGTAGTGTGCCACTCTGTCATCCATTCATCAATGGCGTCATTCGTGGCCAAATATGGCTAGTCGTACCACTTCTACGCAGCGTCCTTCTATGCCCTAATGGATACTTGATGGAAATCGGCTTTGAACTCAGTGTAACCCTACAGGTTGGCATACACCATGGTCAACAATCGTGGCTTGGGACTTATGGCCATACTGATGTTCATCTCCATCAAGATCCAGAATATCGTGTTGTTCCGACCTCGTTGCACATCCTTAGTTACCCACAATGAAGCATACTTCACTGCTTCAGGGAGGCCTGGCTCGACCGAAGAGAACTAGTTTTCCTTTGGTAGCTCCCATGCTACCAGCACAATCGATAACAAGAGCCACGTGTAGTGGAACATCTTGCTGATTTCTTGTGCTTCACGGAAGTTCGCCAGGAAATCTTCGCGAAGGTAGTCTGACCAGTTGAGCTAGACTCCTTCAGTGCACTACTGTGCTAGTGCGATGATAGGTGTTGGCACCTCATCGGAATGACACTTCCTCATTACCTTCCCTATGAGGATTTGTGTGGCTACCTTCACAGTGGGGTCATAGATGCTAGATATGGCATACCTGCGCAGCTTCTTCACCAGCTTGAATTTTTCCTTCATTGAAAGATCATCACTAGATTCTCACCTATATACAGTAGGCATGTTATTTGATGAATCAGCCTATATGTGATGGGTATGGGCTCCTCCATCCATAGACACCCATCATGCACCAAGCAAAGCAGCTACTTGATGACCAAAACTATCACCAGGGTGCGGTTGTAGTGCAGCACCCAGAGAAGGTTGAGAAACCTTGGATTTTCTACTCCCTTGAGCCACCTCCATGGCTCCAAGGTGATCATTCCCGTATTCATATCTATGATGTTGTGCATTAGCTGCTCGTTTGCTAGGTGTGGGAACTTCTCATGGTTCGCTAAGTCCCAGTCTTCAAGCTTCAGTAGGGGCACTTGTGCCAAGCGCAGACCGTCAAAAACAATTTCGTCCAGCAGCAAAGGGGTTTGCAGGGGATTCTTACTCTCATCAATGTCCTTTTGGACCTTGGACTTAGGCTTGCACAAAGGGACATACTCCGACAACCGAATAGTAGGGTCTGCACCCTTGGCTTCAATCTCCTCTACTTCAGCTCCCACATCCTCATTGTCCATCAGATGTCTTTGATATCATCCTCCTCTGGTTCTAGATTTATGGCCTTGCCCTTCTCTTGTGCAATGGGTTTCAGTGGGTTTCTTCTTGGCGATGTGTGTACCAATATCATGGGTTGGTTGCCCTTCTTGTCCTTCACGGTCTCCTTAGTTGGGGTTGGCTTTGATCTCAGCATTCTTGGCAATTTAGCAACCTCTGCCAATACTTCGACCACTTCGTGAGTAGCTACTTCTGCCTCTATGTCCATTTCCTGTGCTGGCTCCTCTACTAATTGTTTGGTATTTATAATTTCCTAGGGTTCTGACATGATTTTATGCAAAAATTTGTGTGTTTCTATCATCAAAGTGTCAAATACCTTAGTAGCTATTAGAATCTCGTATTTCTCACAATTCATATGCACCTGAGAGCTCAACAACTCAATTCTCAAACTGCTAAGTGTTTCTTGTTGGATAGCCACTTGTAATTTATAAGGCATTTTGAGTTCAAATCTGACCGTTCCCCCCAAAATCGGTTCATTAGTGCCAGATTGGCAGCAAATTTTCAAGGATCTGAGCCATAATTTCGTCCTAAATGTCGGCCGCCCACTCCATTTGGCCTCACTTATGCCGTCAAATCATGAATAGTGACTTTAATGGTCACTTTCTAGCTAACGTATGTGATTTCTCCCTAGGTAGTGCATCTCCCATCGTGTTGTTGCAGACCCAGTGACACTTCCTTGCTTCACACCATCCTCTAATCGCATAGCTCCCCAACCCAAGTAGTGTAGTTTAAAGTCCTGCACCTCCTTTCAGTTGCTTGGAGTGCTAAGATTATGTTACCTTCATCAAGTCACATAGCTGGACCATCAGTGTATGGCTTCAAGGGACTGCCATTCTCCTTTCCTGGGAAGGGTTCTCCATTTAATTTATCAAACTTAATATCATATAGCAAAAGCAGGTCATTTACCTTAAATGTGCGCAGCTTAATATTTCAATCATGTCATGCCTTTTCGCACTACTTTAGGACCTGTTGGTGAAGTCCAACTAAAAATCTCTCTTCCTCGAGCTCATCCAGTTGTGTGACCCTCTCTTCTAGGGCTCCATGATCCGTCATACCTGTAAGTGATGTTATGCACAGACTAGGCATGATATATTCCATAAGCATAACTACTTCAACACCATAGACAAGCCTAAAGGGGGTTTTTCCAATCAAATTTTTTCATGTTGTTCAATAAGCCCATAGTACTGCAGGTGTGCATAGGTCCCCATCACTTTGTTGAGCATTGCAAATCTTGGTCAACACACTTTCGAGCACCTTGTTGAATGCTTCCACCGTCCTGTTAACCTGTGGGTGATAAGGCGTGCTCTTTTGGTGATATACTTGAAATTCCTCCATCAATGCGTTGATCATCTCATTCAAGAAGTGCATACCGTGATCACTCATCAAGATCTTTGGACATCCAAATCACGTTAGTATGTGCTCAAACAGGAACTTTGCAGTGGTCACGCCTGTACAATCCTTGTCAGGATGTGCCTCCGTCCAATGAGTCAAATACTTCATCACGGTGATAATGTATCCTGCTCCTATCTTTCCTTGGGGCTGAATGGATCCCACAAAATATATCATCCACTTATCAAAGGGTTACAATGTCATCTATGGATTCAAAGGCATCTCATCCCTCCACGATGGTCTGCCAGTCCTTTGACACACATATCACACTTTGCAATATGCTTTTGATTCCTAATGGAGGGTTAGCTCCCATAACCCTACGTGTAGAATCTTCTACGCGGTTTCTCCTCTTGCATAATGTCCTCCCGCGGCGCCCCCATGAGTGTCTACGAGGATGTTGCTTCTTTTGAACTCAAGTGCATATTGTCACAATATCTCATCAATCCCCATCTCGTATAGATGCCCATCAATAACAGAGAAATCTACCGTGCGCACTACTAATTCCTTCTTCTGCTAGACAGTGTATCCTTCTGGTGCAGTACCTATCGTTAGGAAATTTATTATATCCTCAAAATGGCCATCCACAATGTGCACTGCGAATAGCTACACATCAGGCAACCCCTCCTCCAAATTAGTGGGCTCTTCCCTTGTTTCGATGAGCAACAGATGGTATGGTCCCACATTCAGTCCTCCAAGCTTCACAATAACTTCAAAATCATACTCCTAGAACAATAAGAGCCACCTATAGATTCTCTCCCCCAACACAAGCTTATTGACCAGGTACTTCAGCTTAGAGTGATCTGTCTACATCTTAAAATGGCCTCCTAGTAAGTAGTGTCTAAACTTCTGGAGCGCATTCACCATAGCTAGCCCTTCGTGCTCAATGGTGGAACAAGTCTTCTCCACTTTGGATAATCTTTGGCTTGAGAACGCAATAGGATGGTCCAAGCCTTCTCCACCAGCCTATGTCAGTATTGTTCCCAGAGCTATGCATGACAAGTTGACATGTACATGAAACTCCTTCTTCCAATCTGGGAAGACCAGAATCGGCATGGTGACCATATTTTCTTTCAATATATCCAAACTCTTCTTACAATCCTCGTTCCAGCAGAAAGTGACATCCTTCTTCAAAAATTTTTCCATAGGCGCAGTGATCTAAGCATAACCTTTGATAAACTTTATGTAATATCTTGTATCTCCTAGGGTAGCACATATTTGATTCATACTCCTCAATGCTTCCAAGTTCAATATCACCTCTATCTTTACGGGATCCACAATCAGTCCCTGTCTGCAAACCACATGCCCGAACATGTTCCCAAAAGGAAAAAAAAATGGACACTTCTTGAGGTTGAGCACAATCTGGTATCTTCGATAGGTATCCAACATCAGGCACAAGCTTGCTACATGGCATTTAACCAGCCCAAACACAGTCCAATCATCAAAATATACCTTTAGGAACTTATGAATAAATTCCTTGAACGTAACAACAACTACGGGCGATAAGATCGCAGGCGCATTATTCAATCCAAATGGCATTACAATGTACTGAAAATAACCCCACTCAGTCACGAAGGTTGTCGTTCTCTTATCCTCCAGCATGATTTTCATTTGGTGGTACCCAGAGAACCCAACAGTGAAGGAATATGCTTCCTGGCCACCTACATTTTCCAACACTTCATTAGTGAACAGAGTCAGGAAAGGATCATGTACGCAAGAATCATTTAGCTTTTGGAGATCCACACATATCCTTATTTCATCATTCTTCTTCTTTTCATTTACCACCATTGGGATTACCTAGTCAAATTCTTCCACAGGCTCAATGATGCCTGTCGTGAGCATCTTGTCTATCTCTAAGCAGACCTTCTCCTTGTATTTTGGATTGAGATAGTAACGTCTTTTCTTAACCAGCTTTGCATTGGGCTTTAATGTAATCTTCATCATACCGAGGCCCCTGATTATCCCCTTCAGATCTGTAAACTTGGTAGGGAATAGATCCTGGTATTCGCAAAGCAATTCAGCAACCTTATCCACCATCACATCATCCCAGTAGTCTCCAATCGTCGCAAATTTGCGTTCTGCTTCTATACCAATTTTTACTTGTTTCATTTTCAATGGCACAGTTATATCAGGGTTCTCAATCTATGGTCCTTTAACCTCGCAGTGACCTTTTTTTTCTGGAATGTTAATCTTCCACGGATCCTCATCTTCTTCTTCAATGGTCACGCTATAGCATTCAAGCGCATAACTTAGCTGAGTAGCCCACTCAGGTTGAATCGGGTCCAAAGGATGTTGTGGTATCCGAAAGATAGTTGCTTTCACTTCTTGTAACACCTCGTCAAGGTAGTCAAAACCATTATCAAAACTGAATGTCATTACAAAGCCCTCGTGCAGAATATCCCATTCGCTTGTACCATGGCGGAGCTCTGTTTCTACGTACCAATTCATCAAGACAACATTCAAGGTGTGATAGAACAAGTGCACCCATTCAGGTTGGGGCAATTCTCCATAAGCCCAGGTCCATTTGGCCAAGTGCACATGCAGATCATCCTGCCCATCATACTTGTCTGTCATTCACATATTAGGCTTCCCGAATTGTGTTCTCATCATCCTCCTACATTTGCGCCAATCAATGAAGCTTCCCTTATGTGTACCCCCCCATCTTGTGGGTGTAGTGCATAGTGCCTAGTCCAATGCCTAGAAGCGCTCTTTTTCTGGTATCTCCCTTTCAAATGCATCCAAGAAGATATCTACCTCATTTAGGTCATCATAAGTAGGCAGATTTCTTACCTCTGAGGACACACAGTGCAACGATCGAGTCATCATGTTGCAGTTCAATGTAGTCACTTCATGCAGCCGATTCTGCCAGCATTCTAACTCTTCATCGGAGTCTAAAGTGCAGGAACTCTCCCGATCCCATTTAATTTTTCCATCTGTAGTGGGATTCACCCAATATTGGTCCTGCGTTGTTATCTTATATATACAGTCCAAATCGTCATCATTGTCATAATCATGGACTAGTTTCGTATAGTGTGATCCTTCAGTAGGATCTAGGGGTACTATTACACGTAGCAATTTCTTCTCAAATATCATCTTTCACTTCTTTAGGTTGACTACCCCATTCATATCAGTAGCCCAGTCAATTCCCAGGAGTGTAGGATAGCGGTTGTTGTCATCCACTATCTCTGTTGCTTCAAAATCAACCAGCGCGCTTACACCTTCAATATTCACATTCACCCCCTGCAGTGATCCCATGGGGATGATCTTATGTTGATTGGCCATCCTTAGCTAAATCGGAGACCATTGCAGCGTGGGTCTCCCCATCCATTCCCAAGTCTGCTTTGGTAAGACGTTCACATCTGACCCCAGGTCCAAAATAACATGATCCATTTCATACTCTCCTATCTGCACGATCAGTCTCATCTCCCATCCCGACCTTGTTTTATGCTTGCCAATCTTTCATACTACGCATGCCTCACTTGGCATGGTTCCAGCGCATCTATTGATGAGCTCTTGTAACCCTTTCACAACCTTTCTATCACTTAGTAACTTCATGCCGGTTTCTAGGAAAGTTGTGAGCATAGAAGGGTCCATATCTTAATCAATTTTATCCTTTCTTACTGAGGTGGAGGCCTCAGTGAAGCTCTTTTTAGCTTCCATGAAGGTTTCACATGCACACTCCAAATCGAACTCAGCCTCCTTCTCTAGAGCTTTGTGGACCCATGTACTGTCCTTTGGCAATTTCCCCTTGTCATCTCCCATCGTGATTCCACTTCTGAGAACTATATTTACATTTGGATCCTCTTCGTGCAGCTTAGACCTCATCATCTATAGGTTCTGAGTCGGTGGAGGTGGTAGCGCCCCTTTGTATCCTCGCTATCAGCATAGGACAGTCTTCCGTTTCATGATCAAACAGCGTGCAATAATTGCATGATGAACGTATTGGGTTAGTTCAATCGTGGGCATAGTGTCCTAGTCCTTTGCAATTATAGGAGATCAACTATCCTCGATCTCTACTAGGTCCTCCTCTACCTCAGCCTCGTCCGCGCCCCTAAAATCTTGTCCATTCCATCCTTTCACTTTGGTCAAGGGGCCGCATTTCTGCCTATACCCTACAAGCAGTAGATCTATCCATCATCAATTCATAACTTCTGCAATTATGCTCATCATTCCCTACCAACCTATAAAATTTGCAGCATAGTTGTTGCAGTGTCTGTATAAACTTCTACGGCAAATGACAGTTATCTGTGGCATGTTTTCCTGTTACCTGACATATAGCGCACCATAATGTAGGCCCTGCGCTAGGTCCTGCTTAAGCTTCTGATCTTAAAGGCATTGGTCCTCCTCTTGCAATATAGTTCACAAACACTAAGCAATGGTCCTTGTCATGTCCCTGACTCTTGCATTTCAAGCACCATACTTCCTCACACACCTCTGGTCAAACCGTCTTGTCCTGCTTCGGACTATGCATCTCAAGGCATAGATTATTCAATTGTGCATGGATCTGCTAAACCCCCAAATTTGGATCCTGCATCGGAGTTTCATGCAGTCTCATGGAAATCTCCATGGCCTCTGCCTGAGTTTTTATCTTTTTTTGTGACAATGCAACCCTTAAGTGTGGCAGTAGCAAATCCACAAACCACTCGTGATGTTTTCCATCTGTCAAATTCATGTTGACTTCATGGATTGTACACTTCAGCCTCTGATCTAGTTCCCAAGGCATCTCACCTAGTTGCAACGTGATCTCTTTGAATCCCACAATCAACTGTGCCTCAGATTTAGGCCTACTGAACTCTCTATTCAGTGTTTTCTGGATGTCCCCCACTCTAGCATTTGGGTTGTCATTAACTTGATATACCATGTTAGCATGCGATCTTACAGAGAACTAACAAATGTCGTCTTCTTTATATGATCATCTGTAACACCTTGAGCTTCCCATACAGCTTTCGCAACAAACCAAAATTGGTCTGGGTCCTCATTTTCCAAGCCCTTGAATAAAGGCAACTTCACTAAGTTTGCCATACTGAACTGTAGTGGAGGTGGAGGCGGTACAGGTGAAATTGGAGGTGATGTCAGTGAAGTAGGAGGTGGTGTGGGCGAAGGTGGTATTCGTGGGAATCCTTGTCTTATTAACTGAATAGCACTTCGTGGAGAAACCTTCACTATCCCTTCCTCGTCACCTCATGGAGGTGAAATCAATGGACTATTCTCCAAACCCTTTTTTCCTTCATTCCTATAAGTTTTTCTGCTTCACGTAGTTCCAAACATCAAGGTAGCTACATAACCCATTTTTTTCACAATAGCATTTTAATCCAGGTATTCAAATATTTCACATACTTACCTTGCGGTCCTTTGAAAAAGCGCCACTCCACCTCGCTATAGCTGACTGAGGTGTCAACCGTGAATTCAGTCACAAATCCTTCTATGACATGATCGAGCCAATGATCAACAGGGTGGGTGATATTTTCCTCAGATTCTTTCAATTTTTGTACTAGCTCCAGGGTCCACACAATATGACCGTCAAGTTTCCACCTTCCTTAGCTATCTACTAGCTTCGTGATCCACTCGTATAGCACAATTGGGAAGGAGCATAAAAATATCTCATGGATCTCTGTATACAGGTATATATCCAACCATTGTTCCTTTGTCAGTATTGGGTTTCTATTCTATTGTGCCATGAATTCCTGGATCTTCCTAAACAACCATTCTTTGATCTCCTTCTTAGTTGGATTCCAATGATACGACATCACACATCTCTTATGCAAATTTTGGTCCCGGAAATGGAACCATTTTTTGGCTTGAGGGGGCCTGACCTAGGTTCAGTGTTGATTAGCCAAACAAATCCCTACACTACTGGCCCTTTTGGCATCATCCCGTGGAGCGCAGACCAAAGTCTCACCCGAAGCAGTATGTGGGGATGATGGAACCAAGTTTCCACACCCTGAGATGGTTGTGATGTCGTTTAATTCCCTCTATCCCTGCCTTCACGCAAGTCACTTTACTCTAGGGCTTACAAGACAAGCCCTCTATTATGTCCTCAATACCTCTAGGAAAGGGTACGATTGACCTTCACGTAGCACTAGCCTGCTGCTCAGGTACTTTCACGCTGCTATGGTAGTGTGTCATGTAGATTCCCCAATTAATATAAATGACTTTCTTATCTTATCAGACAATTATAGTTAACTCTGTGTAAATAGATATTCGTAAATGCGTTCAGTTATTCAATGTAATTGCATTCATTCGTGCATCACATAAGCATAATAAAGGAAATTCATACATAACATATCAATATGCATCAACAGAATAAAGACACATAAATTGTAGAATATCTCTCTTTATTAATGTCTTTCAAGTGTCTACAACCTCTGTCCACCCTACGCACATAGTTGCAAGGGTCCACACACTTAGTTGCGAACTTCTACCCTAAGCCTCTTCGCACTCAGCGGCAGAGCCTCTACCTACGCTACGACCCAAGAGTTAAATTTCTTTAGAGCTACCACTCTTACATAATTCATCATTGTCTCTCCAAAACTACTTAGAGCTTATCTCTTTTTATAATATCCCATGGTCCGTAGACCATGGGTAGATCTCCTACAGACGAATTTTTTGTACAAAACTAAGGGCGAACTATCCACTATGACACATGACACCTTCAACCTCCACGACAAAAAAATGAAGAGTCTTTACAATTTTATTACAAAATTTGACTCAAACATGGGCTTTTATCCCCAAAACAGCCCTTGGGGCATCCCACTCCCAACAATATTCCTTAGGAGGCCCATTTTAGACCTCAAAACGTCTCTAATGCAAGGTCATAGAACCCACTCCAATTTTTGAGGAAGAGGAAACACCTTAAGCATAAGAAGAGGCAAAAGAACCATTTGAGAAAGGTAAGATAGTCATGGGAGACATGGAGGTTCAAGAGTTCAGCATATTACTTAGTTTCCTAAATGAATTGGCTAAGTTCCAAAAGGATATGGTGGATATGATGAGAAATTTAGGAAGGAATGCTTGGGTTCCACCAAACTCCAATTGGGGAGCAATAGAATAAGGATCCTAATAATGGTGAGGGTTCTAATAGTGTAGAAGTTATCCATGCACACAAAACCATATGCAACCACCCTCACATATAAATTAGGTCACCGAGACCCACCATGCCACAATTTCTCAATGAGATAACAATTGAACAAGAGGAGCAGACTAACTATGAAATTGTCTTTAGGAATTATTTGGTATATGGTGGAGTATAGGAGGTTGTAGTGATACTTCCAAGCTACCATGAGCTTCACATATTTTTGCAACCTTTAGATGAAGAATAAGGATAAAGGTGTGTAGAAGGCAATGAGGCAGAACAATGAGCTCCAAATGACAATGGGGAAAGTGTCTATTTTGTGTTTTGATGGGTCATCAAAATGCCTAGCTAGATCATGGGTCCAAAAGATGGACACTTATTTTCATCTAGATCAATTGACTGAGATTGTTGCCATTAAGTTGGATGCACTACATCTATATGGGGAAGCGCACGAGTGGTGGTATCATGGGTTAGTGATTGTGGTTCATGCCAACATCACCTCATATCTTGAGTTTACACAGAGATGCATAGAGCGCTTTGACAAGAAGGGTACGTAGATTCATTTTAGGGAGTTGGCTCAGCTCAAGCAAATAGAAATTCTAGAGGCATACATCCCATAGTTCCAAAGATTCATTGTTATGGTCATAGACATATCTGAGGCATGACTAGTGATTTTATTTGTGGATGGATTATTTGAGCCTCTACGTGGTTGGTTTAATGGTTATCAATCTTCCACCTTACGAGATGAAGTTAACAGAGTTAGGGACATGTAGGATGTTGTTCCTAAGAGTAGATTCCTTTCTAAGCATTATTTTCCCTAGAAGAGAAGATAGGTCAAATATTTTCACAAGGAGTGGACGAGGAAACTAAAGTTGGATGAGGAAACCTAGAAGTAGTTAATAAAGAAGAAGCTTTGTTTCAAATGTTAGGAGTCTTGGTCACCAGGGCACAAATGTGTAGGAAAGAAAAATATGGGAAAGGCCCATTATACTAAGGTGTACTCAAAGAGTGATGGTGAAGATGAGGATGAGGAGTCAGCACTATAGAAGGCACAGGAACTGAGACGCTAGACATCTAGGGGAGATACTTTACAGGTTGTAGGAAAAGCCCCTACTATCGCATCCATGTCAGGATTCCCCAGGTATCATACTTTCAAAGTCATATGAGTTTTAGAGGGGCACAATATGATAGTATGTTGACGATGTTGGAAACCACCAACATATTGGGGGTCTCCCTGATATGAAGTTCCAACTAGACCTCATTCCATTTGGTATAGGAGCCCCATATAGAATATGGCCCAGTTGTCATCCATATTAAAGGTTTACTTTGGTTGCAATAGTTAGTAGAAGAGAGCAATATGCATGTATTTTCGAATGAGCAAGTAAGTAAGCCTTGTAAAATGTTAAATTGCAATATGTGTCCAGGTTCTTTCACCAAAAGGGAAGAGAAAGTGAGCCTTTAGAAGAAAAATAGAAGTCCCATCCTAATAAATACACACCCACATACATGTGAACGAACCATTAACCATCTAGCGAAATAATTCACATAGACATAACAATCATTAAAGCAAATACAACACACATTCAACAAGATGTGCAGCAAATCCAATAAAATAGTTCAATTTATTTAGTACATTGGACATAAACACATACCATAAACATATAAATAATATCATTACAACATTCATGATATTTGCATGAAAATGTGTTGCCTTGATGAGATTTTATTATTAATCAAAATTTCCAAGATACATCATTAAATTAAGACATCACTAGCTCCAATAGTGGAGCATTAATCCACTACTTGCTCCTCAAAATAACGAATCTCCTCTCTAATGCCTAGTTTGAGAAGCCAAGGTGAAAATTCCTTTACTTGAGTAACAAGGCTTATTTTATAACAAGGGGGGTGACCTTTCATATCCCCATGACTCTTGAAATACCATCATTACACTTGGACTTCTAATATGACCTTTTGACTTTCACAAGACTTTTGGACTTTTCCTAGTCACTCTTTTGTCCAAATGTAACTCTTGGACTTTCCAAATATTTACGTTTACAATATTTCCCAAAATACATAATCATTTTCCACATCATCAAATTGTGGAAACAAGAAGGCAATTCATTGAAGTTGATGACTTGGAGTTCGATGACTTGTAACAAGAATTTCTTTGAGAAGTGGTGACATCACCATTAAGTCTTCAATACTTTGTATAGATCTTGTGTTGTGATTTCTTTCTATCCTCCAAAGGGCCTAGACATGTTTTGGAGTCTTCATGGAGTCACTTTGAGCATCACAATCCAACATTCCTTCAATTTCCACAACAAGATGCATTTATGCATTTGTCTTAAAGAATTTCTCCTTGAACAACTTCTATTGATAGATATCCTCAAACATATTCTTCCATGCTTACTAAGAAAACCTGCAGGTAAGGATCATTAATGGGAAGAAAACATTAGTCTGGAAATCTCATACTCTACTATGATTCATGCAATGTTAAAACTATGAATCAATAGGCACAAGGGAGAGGGAAGAGGACCTTATAGGTTCAAATCACACTTGCAAGAGATAGTGAGGTTGAGACTGCTCACTAAAACTATGCCATGTGCAGCTGTGGAAGAGGAGGAGGTAAGGTGAACACAGAGCACACTTGCAAGAGGCAAGGGTGCAAGGATTTCTTGCTAAAATTATGACATATGCTAAGGAGGAAGGCTAGGGATATAATGATGGAGCAGAAAGCATTCCTAAGGCACAAGGAGGAGCATCACTACCCACTATATGTGTGCAGTGCATAATATTGAGCAACCAAGGTCAAGGTTAGCACAAGGAGGAAGAGTAAGAAGCAAAGAGAGGGATCTTGCTTACTAGAATTGCGTAGTGTGAAGGAGAGAGAGGGAAGGCTTAGGGTGGCACAGAGTGCATCTCCATATGACAAGGAGGATCACAACTAGGCTCTAGAAGTGTGTAGTGCGCTCTTCCTAGCCTAGAGGGAAATTTGCAAGGTCGGCAAAATGACTAAGTATAGAAGAGTGAAACATGGAAAAACACAATGAGTTAGGGGTATGATTAAGCTTTACACATCTCAAATCATCGATAAAACTCATACAAGACCTAAGACTATAAATCTACATCAAAACACCATTTCACAAACAATCTCCAAGTGCTACAAACGAAGTATGAGAAGTTGCAACACATAAGTGTGATTTTATGACTAGAAAGTGTACTATGGCTCAAAATTGAACTACATATATTCTTAGTGATCATACAACACCTAGGAAGGGGCATGGAAACTTGAAATATGCATGAAAACATAAAATGACACTTGATGACCACAAGCGACACTTCACATGATGACAGGTAGGCTCCAAAAGTCAAATATAGCCCAAAATTTGGAGGGTGTTGTAGCAACAATAACACTTGGTGACACACTAGACAAACTTCAGTTTCTCTATCTAGATCTATATTTCATTGTAGATCCTAGACCTTCATGAAGTATTTAATCATCATAAGGATCACCCTAGCTTCACCACTTGTCTCGATTTAACATGGGTTCTCCTATTCCTCTCTTAGCTTAAACACATTCAAACACATGTCAAACCTCGATTGTTTCGATTTGGAAAGGGTAATAATGTATTGAGCTTCTAGTAGTTAGAGGTTAAGAACATTCCTCAGTGTTTATCCACTACCACCGTGCCTATTTAGTACCCCAACAGATTCACCTCAAGGAATCACAAACATCACTTTGTTGACATCATGTTTGTTATGTACCCTGGCAAAGTTGCTTGTTTCACCTTTCTCTGTAGGAAGCCTTTCTCTTCTTCATCTCTTTATTTAGTTACTAATAGAATGTGTAGAGTAACTTATTTATTTTGAAGGTGAAAGAAGGATCCCATATTATTTTACATGCAAGAGAGGTTGTTCCTTGTTTAAGGGATTCATATAGTGTCTGAAATTGATATGGTCATTTTGAGGTTTTCCCCTTTCCTTTCTCTACTTAGTCAAGTCGACACATGAACCCACCAGTAAGTAAAATTCCAAGTCAATAATTAAGATCCAAAGGTACTGGCATCATAGGTCCACCACGAGTTTTCCATTTTTCATGACTCATATTTTCCATTTGGAAATTACTTGACTTAAAATTCTTAGACCCAAACAAACAATGAGACTTAAAAAATAGCCAAGTATTGTAGTTGTCACAATCCCTTCAAATTTCTGCCACAATATTCTTTTGTGACACAGTATTCTTTTGTGCCATACAAACAATCTCACACAAGGTCTTCTTTATGCACACTAACTAAACAAATAGGAAAGAAACATGACAGGAACAAATAACATAAGACGAGAAGATAATTGTATAGGGGTAGGAACATAGCCCAAGATTTCTATTGGAAATAAAACATAAGATCCTATTCATTGATAGGAAGAGGATCATTCCTCCCATCTAAGGATTTTATCTTGTAATAATGGTGGCCAAGCTATTCATAGATGGTGTAAGGTCCAATACACAAAGACTGAAATTTGGTGTGCTTTACTTTCTCTTCATGGTCCGTATCCCACTTCAATACTAGGTCTTTCACACTTCAATATTTGTTCCCTATAGACTTATAGTCAAACCAATGCTTGAATCGATTCTAGTGTCTAGAAAACTTTTATTTTTCTTTGAGCCTTTCTTCCTCTAGCTTGAGAAGGGTATTTATCCTACTCTAAACAAGAAGACAATGCTTACCTTGAGACTCCTGAGAAAGTTGCAAGGATGGAAGGTATATGTTCATAAGAAGGATAACTTCTTTTCCGTAAACAAGGAAGTAGGGTGAAGTCTTTAGAGAGGATTTGGGAGTGACACGGTGAACCCATAGTCCATTCACCAAGGAATAATGCTAGTTCATTTTCTCAAAGTAAATGATTTTCTTGATAAAACAGATTATATTATTGTTGGTAGACTCAGCCAAGCTTCTCCTCTAAGGGTAGTAGTTTGATGCATGTTTTAAAAAAATACCATTTTCTAATGCAAACTCATAAAGCTTAAATGAGGAAAATTAAGTTTCACTATCAGATAGAAGGGAATGTATGAATGTTGAACCTGCTTATGATGTTTTGGTTGAGAAACTGGATGAATTCCTGGTCATTAACTCATATTAGTTGAACTACTTATGTCCACCGAGTGAAATAATATGTTGCAGTAAGTATGTATCAATGTTGATTTGATGAATGAGGTAATATTTCACCAATAACATCCAATCCCCACTATTGAAATGTTTCCTCAACTACTATGGGTAACAATGGGATGGTTGACATCCTATCATGACCATCACAAGGCTTTGACAGACTATGCACTTTCGAGTGTAGGTATGAGCATCCTTAAATAATGTGGACCAATAGTAACTAGCCCTCATCACCTTGTGAGCAGTGGTATCACCTGTGAAGTTCCCACCCGTTGGTCCATCGTGAAGATATGTTAACACCCTTTCTGAATCAAGAAGCTCTAGACATCTAAGCAATACACCATTGTGGTGCTTCTAAAAAATCACACCATGCACAAGCTGATAAGATAAGTATTTAAGGTGTATTTCCTTTTTCTCTTTAGTCGATAGATGCAAAGGAAAGGTGTTGTGCTTGAAGTATTTTCATATGTCTATATACCAAGACGTAGTTGTACTTGTAGGGGGAGATTATTAAATTTTACACATTTTGATATCTTGTTCCCACCCAAAAGAATCCTCTTCTAGTGAATACATTTCTTCTGCTATGAGATGAAAGAGACCATGGCCTTTGATAGTATGAACTGGCTTGAATTTAATATCATATTCTTATATTCATGCCATCTAGTTCGCCCTCCTCTCACCTAGCTCTTGTTGCACCAAGAGTGATCTAGTTGTCGGATGAGGTACATATAGAATGGTGTGAGATTTATAGAGGTAAGGCCTGAAATGCTTCACTGCCTTGTATACTACGTATGCTTACTTATCGATGGTGGGATAATTTAGTTTTGATCCCTATAATCCAATGTTCATGAAATATATAGGTCGCTCGTTTCCTTGATTGTCCTTTGTGTCAACATGGTCGTGATAGATGTGTCAGAAGTAAAAGTGTATAACAATAAATATTTTCCAAAATATGGGTTTTATAAGGTTGTGGAATCAGCAATGGATTTCTTGATGTAGGAAAATGCATCTTTCTCCTGATTATCCCATTTATATATAGCATCCTTCTTTATCATATCTTGTAATGGTTTAATGATCTGTGCATAGTCGAAGATGAAATTTTGAAGAAAATCCATCTTTCCCAAGAAGGATTGCATCACTTTATTATTCATGGGAAAATGGAATTGAGCAATAGTATTGAGCCCCTTTGGGTTAACATTAATTTCAGTCTTAGCAATAATGTTTCCTAATAGGTTACCTTTAGACACAACAAATATGTTCTTCTTCATATTTAGCGATATTCCATACTTATGACATCGCTCAAAAGTTTTCTTTAGATGATGAATGTGATCAGATCTTTTCTTGGAAAATATTATTACATCATCCAAGTAGCCAACCACACTCTATTTGATTAATCCACAGAATTTGAAGTCCATGGTCCGTTGAAATATAGAGCTAATGTTAATAAGTCCAAATGGCATGCGCTTGAAAGAAAAAGTCCCTCACTTCATCCTAAAGGTGGTTTTCAATCTATCTGGTTCTATTGCTAGCACTTGATTGTATCGAGATATTCCATCTAGTAACAAGAACATTTCTAACCCCACTATCTAAATAAATTGGAAGAAAATTTCTACTGCTAATGAAATCGAACTGAAATTAAGAGACAAAATTTTCTTCTACTATTATGCAGAAAGGAAAACACGTGATAGAAACACATGCAATAACATGCAACCATCAAAACACAAGGAACACAATAATTTTACAATGGAACCCAACTGGGGAAAACACCTCTGCTACTTTGTATTAATTTAGATGAGAATATGGATCAATTACAATGTCTTACTTCAATCTTGAAGCACACCCTACACTATAATTTGGATCTCCTACTCACTAACCTGCTTTGACCAACACTTAGCCAAAATAGGCCTTTGCTTTATTCCTATTTCCTTGTACAATCCTTGAGGAAATTGGCCCATAAAAATATGATAATTACCTATTTCCTTGCGTAAATCCTGAAGGAATTGGCCACCTTCTCAATGCAAAAAAATTGTAGACTCAACTAGTATCCAATTGATAATTACAATGTGCCTTTTCCTCCACTCCAACTAGGAAATTCTAATTTCATGCATGAATGAGACTATTTTTGGTAAATTGGTCAATTAACTAAGATATCAGTGATTTAACAACTATTATAACTACTCATCTAAACTCCTACTGACTCCACTAAAAACTAGATCTTAGTTAACTGAGTTTAACTAACAATAACTCCACTAGATTGTTCGATTTTAGCAATCAACCCATGCGCAACTCTAATTCTAGCCCATAACTCAAATTTACTAATTTACCTAAGAGACAAAGGCATGTCACTCTAGCTAACTGCAATCCAAGTCATCCTGCTGATGTGGAAAATTTAATTTCTATATTTGACAAAGGCACAAGTAAAATGGATCCTTTTCTTGCTACAATTTTAACACTCCCTCTTGGCAAGAAAAGGGTTTTGCATCACCCTTATCTTACTCTTGTGGAACTCGAATTTTCCTCTTGACAATGCCTTTGTCAAAATATTTTCATCCTGCTTCTCTTTGGGAATGTATTGCAACATCTTAGTTCTCCTCTGCGCACAATCTCTCAAGTGATGGTACCTGATATCAATGTGCTTGGACCTATCATGAAATACTAGATTTTCAGATAATTTGATACAACTCTAATTATCATAGTAAATCACGGTAGGATCCCTCTCCCAATTTAAAATAATAACAAGAATTTTTCTCATCCAAATGGCTTTGTGTGCTGCTTGACTAGCAATCATATACTCGGACTTTACTGAGTTGAGTGCTATAGATATTTGTTTCCTGCTATACTAGGAAATAGTTATTGACCCAACACTGAAGATAGCTTTTGAAGTGCTCTTCCTATCTGATGGAATCCCTACCCAATCTACATCAGTGAAGCCTTGGAGCTTCACACCATCAATCCTCTTGTACCCTAAACCAAAATATTATGTGCCTCTAAGGTATCTAAGCACATGTTGTATTTATTTCAAGTGCAACTTGGTAGGCTTCACCATAGATTGACTCAGTTTATTAACTGCATAACATATTTTAGGCCTTCTATTCACCAGTTCCATCAAGGACCCCACCAGTTGTCTGTAGATGGTGGGATCTATTTCCTTTCCTATAAAAGTATTTTCCTTCCTCCAATTGGTAGCTAGAGGATTTTCCATAGTATTACAGTCCTGCATATGGAATATCTGAATTATTTTAGAGGTATACTTTTCCTAACTCACAAAAAACTCTCCATCTCCCTGCCACACCTCCAAACTAAGGAAGTAGTGCATCAAGACCATGTCCTTCATCTCAAAATCTCTAGTAAGGTACTCCATGCAACACTAGATCAACTTCTCATCCCCTGTCAATATCAATTCATCTAAACACAAGACTAAGATAAGCAATTTTCCATCTACCACAATGTAGTAGAGATTGGCATATGCCTCACTCTTAGTGAAGCCAAGTCCACTAACATAGGAGCATATGTGAGTGTACCAAGCATGGGATGCTTGCTTGAGACCATAAGGGGATCTCCTTAGTCTACACACATGTGTCTCCATGTCAAATGTCTCAAATGCCTTAGGTTTCTCTATGTAAATCTCTTCTTCAACCACTCCATTGAGGAAGGAAATATTCACATCCATTTAGTGGATCTTCCACACCATATACGCAGTTAATGCTAGAATGGTCTTAATGGAGGAATATCTTTCCACAGGGGAAAATGTATCCTCATAATCAACTCCCTCTACCTAAGAGAAGCCTTTGGCCACAAATCTATCCTTGTACTTCCCAATGCTTCCATCAACTGCATGTTTCACTTTGTATATCCATCTGGAACAAACCACTTACTTGTTCTCTAGTATTGACACCACCTCACACACATTGTTCTTCATGATGGAGTCATACTCCTCCACCATGGAATCTACCCACACTAGTTGGGAAACTACCTCCTCAAATGAAGAAGGCTCAAAATCAATGAGTTTTGTCATGAGTGCCATATAACCAGTATATTTTTCTGATGATCTCCTTTGCTTTTGCAAGGATGTAGGAGCTCCCACATGTTGATGTGCATCATGCACCAACCTATCATCCTCTCTAGTTCGCTTACTCCCCTCTCTGGAATATTTTGGTTGAGTGGGTGCCTTCACTTGGCCTGCTCTCTACTCCTCCACATGTGGTTGCTCCATAAAATTTTGAGGCTCTAACTGAGGCTCCTCCTTTAGAGCTAAAATATCCTCCTCCGGTGGATTGCTCAACTCTTTCTCTAGAGAGCTTCTCATAGCCTTCTCCTCATCAAATATGACATCCCTCCTCACCACTATCATCCCGAGTGAGGAAAAATATGCCCAATAGTTATGAGGTGTATTTTTGTATCCTACAAAAATCCCCATCTCAAAATTAGGCTCCAACACTTTACTGATATCCTTGGAGACATGACAATAGACTATAGCTCCAAAAATTTAAAAATGGGATACATCTGGCTTCCTCCTAGACAAAGCTTCTTCGGGTGTGATCATGCCAAGTATTTTGTGAGGGCTCTATTTTTACAAATAAATTGTTGTATTATGAGATTCTTCCCACAAGGATAATGGAAATCCTTGGTCATGCAACATTTCTCTTGTAGCTCCTACAATGCTTCTATTTTTCCTCTCTACCACCCCATTTTTTGTGGCTTGTGGGGTGCACTTATTTCTCTTCTAATACCTTCCTTGGCACAAATTTGTTTGAAGGCATTAGACACATATTCTCCTCCATTGTCACTTTTCATGGATTTGACTTTTTGTCCTGTCTCATTTTCAATTAATGCTTTGAATTCAAAAAATTTTGCAAACAATTCATCTTTCTTCTTCATAAAATATATCTAGAACTTGCAGGAAAATTCATCTATGAAAATTACATAATACCTATGCTTTGCAACTAAGACTGTAGAAAATGGTCCACACACATCTAAGTGGACTCACTCCAAGATGACTCCAGCTCTATAATTTAGGCCCTAGAAGGAGTATTGCACATATTTTCCAAGGGTGTCACTACCTTGCAAACATCATGTTGCCCAAGGGTGTATTCCAGAAGTCTTTTAGTGAGTTGTTGCATGATTTTGAAAATTCCATGGTGTAGGTGACCCATGTGCCTATGCCAGAGTTTTGAAACATCTTGACTTTGAACATGTTTTGCTTTGTTTCTTAATGCAGCGCATGCATCCACCTCTAGCTTATAGATATTTTTCACTCTTACACCAATTTGTTTTACTTGTCCAGTAGAAACATCCTTTAGAAAACATTTCCCTTTAATGAACACCACATCATATCCTCTTCCCTCCAACAAAACTACATAAATCAATTTTTTCTTCAGTCAAGGCACATACATTACATTTTTTTAGGTGAAGATGGGAGCTTGACTCCCACAATAACAATCCTTTTGGCACTATATGTACCACCATCTCCAAGTTCTATGTGTAATTGTAGGTCCTTCCCCTTTAGGTCATTGAAGAACTCCTTAGATCCAATCATATGAAATGAGGCTCTAGATTCCAAGTACCATACATTGCCTTGTATAGTACTTTCCATGATTACATTAAGGGCGAAATCCAACTCGAATTGTGATGTGAGAGCATCACCTCCTACTCCTACTATAGGCTTCTTCCTGTTGTGTGTGGAGCATGATTGTTCAAAGGTCTTTGTTTCAGCCGGATGTATAACCCAGGAATTTTGTACACCCCTGCACGCGGGGGGGCTGATCCCCCCCGGCTGGGGGGTCTAGGGGCCAGCGGTCCCCTGGCGGGGGCTCGAGGGCAGCGCCCCCGAAGCTAAAAACAGATGTAAATTTGTCTTGTAAAAGTATAGTAATTTCTAGTCAATCTAGGCCATTCATTAGGCGGATGATCTGACGGTAGAACTTATGTTTAGTTTAGGGTTTTTTGCCCTAGAAGGCAACCCCTCTCTTTGTATGAGGGCATTGTATTTGAGGCTGTGTAATAGATGTATTATGTGTGTGAGCGAGAAATAGAGAGGTGAGACTATGAAACAAAACAGAGAATATTACAGCGGATTTGTTGTAGGTTGTATCTCTTCATTTTGCTGGATAATAGAAAGGAAGGACATAGCCCAAACTGGGTGAACCACGTATATCTGTGTCTCTCTTGTTTTATTTGTTTTCTGTGTTTGTATTTCTACAATATTTTATGTGTTCCATTGCTTCGTAATATATAATTTTATAACACTTCCTAGATTACTTATGTGGACACTTGGTTGTTTAGTGTCCTATTGTAGTGACTACAAACACCTGCCAAAAATTTTCCTTAGCTTCGTTTTGGAGCCTCCCTTCCAACCTTCACAACAGCTTGCCTTGCTTCATCAAGTTCACTAGCTTCAATGTTTTTCTTCCACAAAGGTATCTTGTCGATCATAGATGATGCATTCCCCTCATAGGTTGTTCACCCAGGCTTGGTCCAGTTGCAGGTTGAGTAGCTTCCCCAAGAAAATTGCACATTTCTGAAAGGAAACCAGCCTTCCCTCTAGAAATTGTGCAATCAATTCTAGCATCCTCCTGGGCTCCAGGATTGCATAATCCTACTAGTCAACACTCCTAGCAGGAATTGCACAATTTCCCCAGCAGGGCTGCTCTACCTAGAATTTGCGCGAATTTGGGCATCAGTCAGCTGCTCTACCCAGAAATTGCACAAATCTCCTAGGCAATCAGCCCAACTCCCAGCCAAAAATGCACATTTCCTTCAAGCAGTCGAGCAGTCTCTTGCATGTGCGGCTGATTTAACCAGTTCCCTCTGGGACTGAGCAAAACTGACTTGCATGCATGGGTTTCTTCTCCCAAGGCAACATGCAAAGGCATCCCTTGTTTCAGGGATCTATGTTCAGCAATTGGAGGTTGCATGCAAGGATCAGTTCATAAACCTCCCACCAAGTGTCACTTTCCCTAGATTTGTGGCATGCGTGTCACAACCTCGATGTTATCAAAACTCATCAACTGTACATTGTAGAGCTTATTCCTCACATCAACCTTGTAGCTCTAACATCCCACATCACATCTAGGGGCAGTCGGCACATTTAGCTCAGTTGTTTTGGGGTAAGCCCACTTCCCATGCCTTGTGTTGCATTTCTGTCACTTTTTGTGTTTTCACTTGTATGAGTACTATTTGCTTGTTTTCATTGAACTCTTTTTGTCATTTACATATATATTAGCTTTTCCTAGCACCGTTTCAGTTTTCGTCAACATCTCACTGTTTTTGCATGCATGAAACTATTTTTCGCGAAAAATCATCGATTCAGTGACTCGCCTCACCCACATGCATGTTGTTTCATTTTTTGAATTTTTCATTCACCATTTTCATGCATGATCATTCACTTATTCTTACACTTAGTATCAGTATGCATTCGCACTCATAGTCACTTTCAGTTTCCCGTTGACAAGTCTGGCTAACCTCATCTCGAACTCTGCCTCACCAAGAGTCTCACCAAGACAACATTGCACAATCCTGAGAGGGAAGGTTCTACCTTTCTCTCCAGAAATGCACATTTCTACCCAACAACTATTCCCTAGGCCTGCTTTGCGCAATCCCGAGGGACAATGACTGCTAGCCAAGAAAACTGCACAATGCAGTCACTGAGCCTACAACCATTGCCAGTTGAGATTGCGCATTGCACAATCCCAGTAGTTAGCTACCATACTAGACTATACATTACATAGTTCCAGTAGTCATTCAGAATCCAGGTAGCGTAGACTGTGCTTTGTGCAGTCTTGGCAGTTGTTCTCCCGACCTCCTGGCCGAAATTGCGCAACCTTCATGATCAGTCACATAGGTATGTTGCAAGTCAGTTCTCAAGTTCATTTTGAATTTCGACTGATATATTTCTTTCAATGAGTGTTTTCATGTCTCTAGGTATTGCAAATGTTCATCTGCCTCTCAGCAGTGCAGGTACAATGGTTTCCAAGAGAGCATAGTTGAAGACACCATCCAAAGAACACCTAGAGATGCAATCGATCAAATTTCTATGAGATTTCCTTCTCACGAAGATATGAAGTTGTTCATAGACAAGGAAATCAAGATATGATAGCAACAGCATCACAACAAGCAACATCATGAACAATAGCTGAAGGCAGCATACCGAATTTCGCGAACGCAACGAATGAAGCAGATGCAATGAATGCAAGAGGAAGGTTGTTGATAACACAGAGGCAGAACAAAGTTGCAAGCTCAAGAAGATCCACTGATGATGAAAGCAACTTTGGAGACTCAGGCTATGAGGTGAAAACGCGACATGAAGATCGCGCGAAGACACGGAATGGAACAAAGAAGGATTTGCATGTGCTAAAGTAGCAACCCAAGGAAGAACATGAAGCTACATAGATAGATGAATGAGTTGCGGCAGGAACAAGGGCAGCAGTGGGTACAACTTCACTCACGGATGAAATTTCACTCGTACAAGTTAAAGGTCCATCCTAGCAACTAACATGGAGAAAACATGGTAAGAAGTGTTTTTAATCACATGCAAGGGATTTAGCAACATGCATGTCATTGCATGCATGCATGAAATCCAACCCATTCAACACACTCACCAAGGCGAAGACAAGAAGCAATTCCAACTAGAGTTGAACATGTACTTCGGCGAGTTGATGTGCATGACCACTAGCACACACTTGAAAATCAGCATGGACACTATGCATCAGTGTGTTTCCAGTTCAGTCGCACCCAAGAAGACCATGCGCATGTTAGTAGACAAGTTGGATGAAGGGGCCAAACAAATGCACCGATTGCAACGATGGCAATAGTTTGATTCAACAAGATGTTACCATGAGGTGCGTGCACACCATCACAAATGACCAAGCTTGGCATCAGCTCACCACTTTCACCATCACGAGCATGTCAAAGAGTTGGTCTCATCAAAGTGGACTGAGTGTCATTGATGTCTTTCATGGCTTGCTCAAGCTGTGTTATATCACATGAGTACATGTGCATTGTAATGTTGATTCATGTCAATTGTAAGTCAAGTATCAATAGTTGGATGTAACAATCATAGAGTAGGTGAAGAGTCATGAGGGTAGTTGAATTGTCACAAAGGGGAATGTCAAGCATCACCCCACCCTTTTCTATAAATAGTACCTCATAACTCATTGTAAGGGATTTTGGTGTAACAACTCCGAAATTAAAAGATGCAACTAATTAGATAAATTATGTGATTTACAATCAACATACCTCTATTCAACTAATTAGGATAGAATTTTTGAGAAATAGGTGCATAGTCAACTTACCTGTAGTGATGATATCCTTACTTGTAATTTCGGATTTGAATGATATTTGAGTCTTGCTAACCGCAACAAAGTTTTGGAGATGACTCTCCACCCAACCATAGGCTCAGCTACATATAATCTTTCTACAACTGGCCACCCCCGAGCCCTCGATCAACATACTACTACCTGGAATCCTTTGTCTCACGACACTTTTCTCCCCAAAGAATGGGGGAAGGAATGATGAATCTCATCTTCTTCTTCGTCTACTAAATAGACCAAACAATGGAAAGGGGACCACATGCACACATTCCATGTGTCAACATGCAACTTTTATTTATTTATTTTAAGTTTTACTTAATTTAATATTTCTCTTAATTTAAATCTTTCTTATTTTATTTTACTTTTGGTTAACTTTACTTATTTTTTTTATTTTTATAGTTTACTTTTATTTATATTTATTTAGAACTCTAGTATTTTAATTTATTATTTTATTTATTTATTTTTGTTATTATTATTATTATTATTATTATTATTATTAGGGGACATTACATTTGGTCAGCCAAGCTTTTGGTAAGACTATCTTGGAAAGAGTGTGGACAGTATTGTAACACGGCTTGGCTTCTCCACTGCACAGATCTGGTTCATCTCTTTGGAGGAGCAGGCAGATGTGACTGTAACATTCCACGGTTGGGGTTAGTGGGTTTACATGGATGTATTGTATGATGGGAACTTACACTTCTTTATATAATAAGAGCCAACATGTTTTCACACATGTATCGTATCTATTGTAAGATTGATCTTTAACACTTGTAATGCCTGTTGCTTTAACATGTGTTCTACATATGAACTGATTCATTTGTTATAATGCATAATCTATTAATGGAAATGTGTTGTATATGTTTTTAATGTTGTCCCATCCATGTCAACTGCTCTGCTGGACATCAGACAAAACTTTCACATGAACCTTTCTATAACAACCATTGCACTCGTTTGGATTGATCTGTGAGTTCTATATGTGTTATCTTACCTTGTATGTTGTGATTACCGCATCCGAATGGACTGCTCCACTGGAAGCTGTGTATGTCCCGTGTGTTCTCTATTCCTATCCGAGTTGGGACTGATACATTTCAACCTGTAACTCACCTTCACCCTCATCTCAACCCACCTATATTAGAAGCTCTCATACACCTTCCTTGACTCACTGCAACAGTCACACCCTTGCTACTGACAGAGTTATCTTACTTGCCTCTGTGCAACATCGCGATCAAGGCATTGCTTTACGGCCCACTGCTGGGACTCCTACACCAAACGGTTTGAGGTCTAATTTGGACTTCTTATCGGGGATATACCCTTACATGTTGGCAGGTCTAGCACCGTCAACATTTTGGCACTAGAATGAGTGCTAGATGACAAGCTGAGTCCTCACATCTATTTTGAATCTCTACACATCTATCATGACTAGCTACCGAGTTTCTCTTCTGGAGTGCATGTCCTTTGGAAATGACTTCATTATCTTGGAAAATCTCTCGAATAACTTGTCTCATAAAACATATGATGGTGGAGGCTACACAACCTTGGTTAGGCTCGTAGTCAGTGTTATAGGCTCATGCGAAAGACATGAACTCTTTGAGGAATACATGAATTGCACGTTGTTCATCTACACACTTCAAGGGAACTTGAGCACTGGTATGCCACACTGCCCAAAAAGTATATTCATTCTCTTTTTCATATGGTCAGAGAGATAGACCATTCTTTCAATCACTTTGACCATTAAGCGCTTGATCAAGAAATTATGAAATTACGAAAAGCACCCAATGAATCCATTGATCATTTTTACAAAAGTTTTTGTAATCTTGCATATGATTTCCTGAAGAGGAAATTGATTGGGAATTTCTTTATGGAAGATTTGAGTATCTTCTTCACATATCCAAACCTTGCTCAGAACACTTCAGTGATGGAGCTATGCAATCACAGGCAGGCATAGTCATTGCCACAAGTGATTGTCTGCCTTCACCTCATCAAACAGCTCCACCACCGTGGAATGATGTGGGAGATCATGCTTATGCCTTTTTTGAACTGTCACACTCTCCCACCCCACCCGCTCTTCATATTTGTGCATATTTGGCTTGCAGGCTTGTTGGTTTTCACATGGACTCTTTCCCTCGACCTCTGTCCTTGTGTCCTATTGATCCTCCGAATTATATTGTCTTGTGTTCTCCCATTACGGAGTCCTCACCTATTGCATACAAGGATAAAGTTGTCGATAGAGTTGTTATTATGCAGCCAACCTGTGCCATCATTCATGATGAGTGTGTGCGAGAATCTAAAGAAGGACCCATGGTGAAGGATGACTCCCTTCCATCCGTGCATCATCTGCTTCATCCTAAAATCCCATGTGATTATGCCATTGTTGATTTGTCCTATGAAAACTCATTTCTAGATGCTTCTACTTCCTATCATTCACAGGACACCTCGGATTTTAGCTTGTCATTACAGTGCAGAGAGGAAAAATATTCCTTGGAAAATATGTTCAATCTGTCATTTATCTTTCTTGAAAACACAGAGGGTGAACATCTTTGCTTCTCATCTACCCCTCTGCCTGATTCATCAAATCATGAGGATGTCGACAAACATCTTGAATTCTCTGATCTTGGTTGTTGTATCTCTTGACTTCCTCATCCGATCAAAATGTTGATTCAAACATTGTTAATCTATCCAAGACATTGGTCTGTGATGATCTATCTTTCCATGAGGTCGAAACCCCCCAGACTGTCGAGGCACTTCATCCTGAGCTGATGGTTATGTCAGGCCTTCGCTGTCCTGAGGCTGGTCTCACTTCTAGTCAGGAAATTGTTGAAGCACTCAAGGCTCCTCATCACTTTCTTCTTTGCACTAAATATCAACCAAACACCCAGATTTCTCTTCCTCCACTCGAACTACATGATCCCATCACTCATGCATTGGAGGAATATTACATGGCAAGCACACATGCACAACACAAGTGGTCTACCTTTCTCATGTTTTCTTACATGTCACAGTCAAGAGAATGCATTCACTCAACACATGCATGTAGTGTAGCACAACATCATGGCAACACCATATAATGCACGTCATGCACTATCACTTATCTTTGTTATGTGGTCACTTGTAAGCTTGGAGTGTGTTTGTCTTCATTGTTACATCTTTCTTGTTTGTTGGTTCGCATAGCTCTCTTGTTCACGAACCTTGCCTTCACCAACATGGTTCAACCAATGAGTTGGTGGCTACATTGGAAATATCACTTCATGTGAGATGACCCATGCATTGTTAGTTGAGGAATAGGAGTAGTGTTTTCTTATGAGTTGTTTTCTTGCATGCTTGTTTGCTTACTTGCTTTGTTTGTTTGTTTGTCTGCTTGCTTGTTTGCTTACTTTCTTTGCTTTCACTTTTACTTCTACTCTTGCTTTTCTTTGTTGTTTGTTAGTTCACTTGTTTCATTTTGTAGGATAGTTTCACGTGAAACCATGTATGACCCTTAAAACAAGCTGGGTAAAGTACAAGAGGCCTTGTGCTACTATCACTACTTAGTTATCTGTCATCCTGCCTCTGTATGAATAACTTGTTACTTTCAGTCCATGATATGTCGATCGAAAATATGTATTGTTTGAAGTGAACCTTGGTGAAAACACAACGCTTGTACACTAACTAGTGTCACCTACTCTAGTCGGTTGCTTTTGGGTTAACCCTTGTCATCTCAGTCAAGTAGAGTAAGGTGAGGGGGAAAAACTAAATAGGCACGTCAGAGATATAAACTACTTCTTTACTGGAACAACCTCTTATTCGCTCAATAAGTCGGGATCCTCCTTCTGCTTCTGAAATGAATAAGTGCTATGCACAATTGAAAAAAATGAAAAAAGTGAAAATGTTTGAAAAAAATGAAAATGAATAAGGCAAAATAAGAGAAATGCTTCTGATGGAGGGAGGCGATGCAAGTAACTATGTCGGAGTGCTGAATAGGCTCACTAGCAGTTGAGCCATGCTTGTGTTCCTATGTGACTCCGCTGGGGTACTGTTTAGGCCTATTGGCAGTGGAGCAACACCAAAGATGAAACTAAGACTCTAAAAAATAGATTGCTTGTGCACCAATATACCCCTCAACCCCAATCGGAACAAATATTTTGCCTTGGCTTGGAATGTGTCTCAATCAACCAAGAGCTTGGCAGATGCTACATCTTACAGTCAAGCTACTGTGAAACCAAGATGAGATGAGATTTAAGCAATACTTCTGGAGGTTTTATACTTGCTTTTCATGAACAAGGTCCATTTAGAGAGCTAGAGTTCTACCAGTGTATCACCAAGTGTTGTAGCAGCTACAACCACCCTCCAAAATTTTTCCTTACCTTTGTTTTGCGGCCTCCCTTCCAACCTTCACAACAACCTGCCTTCCCATGCCTTGTGTTGAATTTCTGTCGCTTTTTGTGTTTTCGCTTGTATGAGTACTGTTTACTTGTTTTCTTTGAACACTTGTTGTCATTTACATGTATATTAGCTTATCCTAGCACCATTTCAATTTTCGTCAACATCTCACTGTTGTCGCATGCATGAAACTGTTTTTCACGAACGACCACCTATTGAGAGACTTGCCTCACCCACATGCATGTTCTTTCATTTTCTAAATCTGTCATTCACCATTTTCATGCATGATCATTCACTTATGCATACACTCAATATCAGCATGCATTCACACTCACGGTCACTTTCAATTGCCTGTTGACGAGTCTGGCCAACCTCAGCCCGAACTCTGCCTCACCAAGAGTCTCACCAAGACAACATTGTGCAATCCTGAGAGGGAAGGCTCTACCTTCCACTCCATAAATTCACATTTATGCCCAGCAGTTGTTCCCAAAGCTTCCTTTGTGCAATCCTGAGGGACAGTGGCTGTTGTCCAAGAAAACTGTGCAATGCAGTCACTGAGCTTGTAGTCATTAAGCCTGCAACCATTGCTAGTTGAGATTGTGCATTGTGCAATCCCAGCAGTCAGCAACCAGACTGTACTATGCATTGAACAATTCCAGTAATCATTCAGTCTCCCAACAGCCCAGACTGTGCCTTGTGCAATCTTGGCATTCGATCCCCCTACCTCGCGGCCGAACTTATGCAAATTTCATGATCAGTCACACAGGTATGTTGCAAGTTAGTTCTCAAGTTCATTTTGTTTTTCGACTAACAAATTGCTTGCCATGAGTGTTTCCATGTCTCTAAGTATTGCAGATGTTCATCTGCCTCTTATTAGTGCATGTACAATGGTTTCCAAGAGAGCAGATTCGAAGACACTGTCCAAATCACACCTGGAGATGTAATCGATAAAATGTCTATGATCTTGCCTTCTCACGAAGATATCAAGTTGTTTGTAGAAAAGGAAATCAAGATATGACAGCAGCAACATCACAGTAAGAAGCATCATGAAAAGCAACTAAAGGCAACATATTGAATGCAACGAATGCATCGAATGCAGCAAACACAGAGAATGTAGTGAACACAGTGAATGCAGCAATTGAAATGAATGCAAGAGGAAGGTTGTTGACAACACAAAGGTAGAACAAAGTTGCAAGCTCAAGCAGATCCACTGATGATGAAAGAAACTTTGGAGACTCAAGCTATGAGCTAATGGCGCGACATGAAGATCGCGCGAAGACAAGGAATGGAACAAAGAAGGACTTGCATGTGCTGAAGCAGCAACTCAAGGAAATTACATGAAGCTACACAGATAGATGAATGTGTTGCAGCAGGAACAGGAACAGCAGTGGGCACAACATGCACTCATGGATGAAACTGCACCCGTACAAGTTAAAGATCCATCCCAGCAGCTGACACAGAACAGACATGGTGAGCATTGTTGTTGATCACATGCAAGGGATTTAGCAGCATGCATTTCATTTCACACACGCATGTAATCCAACCCATTCAACACACTCACCAAGGCAAAGACAAGAAGCAATTCCAACTGGAGATGAACATGTACTTCGGCAAGCTAATGTGCATGACCACCAGCACACACTTGAAGATCAGCATAGACACTATGCATTAGTGTGTTGTTGGTTCAACCACACCCAAGAAGACCATGCGCATGTTAGCAGAAGAGTTATATGAAGGGGTCGAACCAATGCAGCGGTTGCAATGGAGGAAAGACTTTGCTTTATCAAGATGTTACCATGAGGTGCATGCACACCATCATGGATAACCAAGCTTTGAATTAGCTCACCACCTTCACCATCATGAGCATGTAAAAGATTTTGTCTCATCACAGTAGACTGAGTGTTAGTGATGTCTTGCATGGCTTTCTCAACCCATGTTGTCTCACATGAGTACATGTGCATTGTAATGTTGAGTCATGTCAAGTGTAAGTCAAGTGTCAATAGTTGGATCTAACACCCATAGAGTAGGTGAAGAGTCATGAGGGTAGTTAAACTATCACAAAGGGGAATTTCGAGGGTCACCCCAATAGTCCCTCATAACTCGCTGTAAGGGCTTTTGGTCAGCCAAGCTTCTGATAAGACTATCTTGGAAAGAGCTTGGATAGTATTGTAATGCGCCTTGGCTTATCCACTGCACGGAGTTGGCTCATCTCTTTGGAGGAGCAGGTAGATGTGGCTGTAAAGTTCCACTATTGGGGATAGTGAGTTTACATGGATGTATTGTATGATGGGAACTTACACTTCTTTATATAATAAGAGCCAACATGTTTTCACACATGTATTGTATATGTTGTAAGACTGATCTTTAACACTTGTAATGCATGTTTCTTTAACTTGTGGTCTACATTTGAATTGATTCACTTGTTGTAATGCATAATCTATTAATGGAAATGTGTTGTATATGTTGTTAATATTGTCTCATCTATGTTGAATTCTCTGTCGGACATCAAACAAACCTTTCACATGAAACTTGTTGTAACAACCGTTACACTCGTTCGTACTGATCCGTGAGTGCTAAATGTGTTATCTTACCTTGTATGTTGTGACTACACATCTGAGTGGACTACTCCACCGGAAGCTGTGTATGTCCTATGTGTTGTGTGTTCCTAGCCAAGTTTGGACTGATCCCTTTCAACCTGGAACTCACCTTCACCCTCATCTCAACCCACCTATGTTAGAACCTCTCATACACCTTCCTTGACTCACTGCAACAATCACACCCTTGCTACTGATAGAGTTATCTTACTTTCCTCTGTGCGACATCGCGGTCAAGGGATTGCTTTATGACCCACTGATAGGACTCCTACACCAAACAATCTGAGGTCTAATTGGGACTTCTTACCTGGGAGACCCCCTTACATGGTTGTGAGTCCAGCACCGTCAACATGTCCATATTCATGGCAATGAAAAAAGTTAATTTTGCTAAGGCTTTTCTTCCTTCCATGGTTCTAGATGGATAAACCTAATCTTAGGCCTTTTTGGCCTTGGATTATCTTTCTTGCCTTGGAAATTTTTTCTTTCTCCAAAGCTCTAGAGGTGACACCATCTCTAGTGTTTCTTTTGATCTCCTCCTACACCAAATTAACCTAAAGTCTCTCCCAATATAGTATATTTTATCTTCCATTAACTAAATCTCCATAGTTGTGCCAAGATTTTGAAAGGTCAAGGAGTGCTAAGCTGACAAGTTCATATGATGGAATATTTTCTCCTACTCCTCCAAGCTCATCTCGAACCTAAGTGAATCTGGATAGGTATTAAGGAATGGTTTCATTTTTCTGCATTTGAATGCTCCTAATTTTATCTCTTAATGATAATTTGCTAGAATCACTTCTACTTTGGAATAGATCTATGAGAGTTTTCCTCATTTCAAAAGGAGTCTCCTTTCCATGTAAGTTCAAAACCACATGATTTTTGACACCCTCTAGAATAATCCTCTTGGATCTTTTATGTGTCTTTCTTCGACTAAGAAAGTTCTTGAGTATTTGATGTTGTTGGTTTTGGAATATCAGTTTGTGTATATTCCCATACTCCATTATCAACTAGGACAACTTCCATCTTGTCTTTCAAAGCACAAAATTTTGAGGTGCCCTCCAATGAATACTCAAGCCTTAATCCATTGAAATATATTTTTCCTACACTTAAGAGAATCCGCACCAAAAACTTTTCAAATCGAAATTTCTCTGAGAGAAGATCGGGAACAAGGTTTATATGTAGTCTTCCATAGATCCGATGCCATGTAGAAATTACAAGAAATTTTCTAATGCTAATGAAATTGAATTGAAATCAAGAGACAAATTTCTTTTAATATTTTTCCCAAACGAAAACACATGATAGAAACACCTGCAATAAAGTGCAACCATCAAAACGTAAGGAACACAATTATTTTATAGGGGAAGCCAATTGGGAAAAGCCCCTCTGCTGCTTTACATTAATTCAGATGAGAATATGGATCAATTACAATGTCTTCCTTCAATCCTAAAGCACACCATGTACTACAATTCTGATCTCTTTCTCACTGATCTTCTCTTACCAACACTTAGCCAAAATAGGCCTTTTCTTTCCTCATATTTCCTTGAAAAATCCCTGAGGAAATTAGCCCCTAAAAATTAGGATAATTCCCTATTTCCTTGCACAAACATTGAAGGAATTGACCACCCACTCAATGCAAAAAAAAATTGTACACTCAACTAGTTTATAATTGATAATTACAATGTGCCTTTTCCTCCATTCTAGCTAGTAAATTCGAATTACATGCATGACTAGGACTATTTTTATTCAATTGATTAGTTACATGAGAGATCAATGGGTTAACAATTTTTATAACTACTCATTTGAACTCCTACTGACTCCACTAAAGACTAGAGATCGGTTAACTGAGTTTAACTAATAATAACTCCACTAGATTACTATATTTTAGCAATCAACCCATGCACAACTCTACTTCTAGCCTATAACTCAAATTTACCAATTTAACTAGGAGACAAAGGCATGTCACTCCAGCTAAATGCAATCCATGTCATCCTGCTGATGTGGAAAATCAAATTTCTCCATTTAACTAAGGCACAAGTCAAATGGAGCCTTTTCTTATTACAAGTTTAATAATATTGTTTGGAGTATCTACGCAATAGATGGCATGGGGTAATTATCTTTATTTGAAGCCTGGTTGAGGTTGCGAAAATCAACACACAAGCATATCTCAACTGTTTTTTCCTGACAGGAACTAGGTTAGAAACCAATGTATAATGACGAACTTTGAGAATTATCCAACCATCCAACAACTTCCTTAATTCCTTTGAATCAAGGGTTCGAGCATCAGATGAAATTTCCTTAGATTATGCTGAAATGGATTTACCTGTTCTTTGATTGGAATTACAAGTTGGATGATACGTGTATCATATGTCTTTAGATTGTCATACATCCATGGAAATACATCTCGATATTGATTGAAAGAAAGAATGAAAGCCTATCATTCTTGAGGAGATCAACATGTATCGAGGTTCACATATTTGGATCTTCTTTGGTTCCCAAATTAACTGGTTCATGTGACAATGTTTACCTCTAAGTCTTTGTAATCATTGTTACTATGAAACGGTTTTGCAGGTCATATAATTTCTCAAGAGATGCCACACCTTTTGGCATTGGATTCCCTTTAGATACTTGAGCACCCTCCTATAAATCATTTTTGTGCTCATATTCTTTAATAGCCTTATCCTTGAAAGAATCAACATTGGCCATGAAATGCAGTATCTATTGGTCATCATTAAAAACGTGAAACTTAGTTACATTGTCCGACACAGATGGACTATAAATAATTTCTAGGGGAAATCCATCTTTTAATGGTGACATCCTAGCAGTTGTATTGGCTAATGTGTCTACATAAACATTACGAATTCTAGGAGAAGAACTACTATTAAATGCTTTAAATAATGAAATTTTATTCCATAAATCTTTTTCATAGGTTTTCAAATTAGGTGAAACACAGTAAATGATATTTTGTACTTGGTGAGTAACAATCTCTAAATCACCAATTACCTTAAGTTCCCCCACCTTGACGTCTATGGCTTTCTTTAATCCCAAAAAGAGTGCTTCATATTTAGCAGTGTTATTTGTGCACTCAAACTCCAAACAAAATGATAAGACATACCTTTTATTCCGAGGTTCAATAAGAATACAAATTAGCTCTAGATTCCTCGTGAGTTTTACAATCATCAAATTATAAAATCCAGATGTTAGTGGCTACTGGGTTAGTTCCTACACTAGTAGTATGTACATGTATGTTAAAATTTTCATTAGCACTAGTTGCATTACAAGGATCTCCAACTATGTATCATATGGTACAAGAGCTGGTTTCACTTGATAACATCCATGATCAACCTCTATAAAATAAAAAATAAAAATAAAAATAATCTGATAATGGCATGTACAAAGTTCATTGGCTCATTGTGTCCATCACGTGTTGTCATGGTATGTTTCATGTAAGGTTTACTCTCTAATCGAATCTGATTATTTATTACCTTAGAGGAAATCCATAAATGTACACAGTCTGTAGAAAAGTATCTTTGTAGTTCGTTTAACCGGTTTAGAAGCAAACCATAGGCCTCAAGAATGTCCATAATAACAATATTGATGCATTGGTGAATTGTATTGTCTGATGAAAAATGAATGATAACATTATTGAGTTCACCAATTTCCTGGACCAGTGATCTATCCAGTTGTATGATTTGGGCATCGTTCTTTTCCCATTTTTTGTTAATATTCTTGGCGACATATAAAGGCATGACATTTGCAGATGCACCAAAATCAACAAGGAAATTATGGACATTATCGTTAAATATTTCAAACGTTAAAAGAAAAGGGGGGAAGGTAGTATGAGAGTTTAGATTAGCAACATTAACCACATATTTGATATTACCATGAGACTTATCTGACAAGGCTTGAGAAGAAGAAACTTCATTACCTGACAAAGTTTGTGATGCAAATGCTTGGATAATCAGTTCAAATTTTCCTGCTATCTTCATGAGCTCACATATTGATATATTGGCACGAGCCCTCTTCATATTCTCAATAATATTATAATAAACCTCTTCCTCCTTAGTAGGGTGTGCTAAAGTGTTGGGTGGTATAGCTTTGTTTGAAGCTGCGGGAGCAACAAACTTATTATATTGCTTGTAGAAGTGTTCTGAGGAGATAAAAAACTTCCATAATTATTCTATGAATTCTAAGTAGGATTATTAGGTGGTAAAATTTTCCTCAACAACTACCTTTTAAGTTATTGCCTAGAAACCAGTCCTTTTCTCGTCAAATTATATTGTTTAGCTACTTTTTGCGGATGATCTTCACTCACTAGGGTTTCATCAACACTTTGTTTATTAGTATTGAATGTAACATGGAATGCATTAATTGAGTGACCAACACTTGAACTTTCCTATACCACAGTTGGTTTTCTTACTTCTTCAGTATGCTCAAATTACTCCTCTGTTAATAAAGTGTCTATGAAATGGGTTGCCATAGCATTCATGGTCTGGTTAAATTGTGGACATGTTTTCTCTGAATGCCTCTCCTGCTGGAAACTACAAAAGTTATACATGGCCAAGCTTTCAAAATTGTACACAAAATTGGTGTTTTGTGCATATTTGGATAGTTCACTATTGTTATTCTTAATGAGAGGTGGCTTGAAAGACTTATTACTAGTATTTTCCTCACTTGACCTTCTCTTTAGATCAAATACTTCATTGGTGAGAAACTTCATACACTTATCCAAGCTATCCATGTAAAGAGAATCTTTCTATTTGATTTTAGTAGAGGAGGCTTGAGATTTCTTACCAGTGCCATTGGAGTCTTTAGAATCTTCCTAACCATCAATAGCTCCAATAGAACGCAAGTCCTTTTCAACATTGATTGCTTCTACAAAGTTCAAGCCGATGTTTCCTTTGCAACTCTTTTAATAAACATGGAAATGTTAGTAGGCAAGGCAGCAGTGTAATAATATTTGGTAATAGAGTTGTGAAGTTGAACATCAATGGGGAACTTATTCAATAAGCATGTAAATATCTAATTAAAATCCTTTACTTTTTCCTTGTCCCCCGTCTTAATATTTCTGAGTTCCTTGAGTAACATGGGAGGAGTTTTCCCCGGATGTGGGTGCCAGCTAGCTCAAGGCGGTTGACGGGACAGGGGTCTTGTGGAGGCCACATGCCCACCATGCGCCATGTATACTTGGGAAGCGGTGGAGCAGGTAGCTCCCAGAAGGTGGCTTTAATAGCCACAGGATGGCAGGTTGGGTGCATTAACACCCTGGCCTCACCTAACTGCATTGTTCAACTCGGCTCTATGATGGATGTGATGGCCACCTTAATGGCGGACGACCACCGAGGTAGAGCTGCGAGCTCTATATATAGAGGCTCCCTCTGCGTCCCTGACCACATGCTGCATGATTCCTGGTTAATTCGGTTGCAGGTCCTGGTTTATTCGGGCTCTGCCCTGTTCTGTTACAGCCCAGGCCTACTCGTCCAGGTTGATTATTCTCTGCATTACCCTGCTAACGTGGTCCGTGAGCGTCAAAGGCTGCTGAGCCGTCGGGGCACCAGCAGAGGAGGGACCTCGAGGCGCCCAGCTGATGAGGAGACCCATCCACCTTGCCACTGCCCTCATTGTCACTGCTTCTGCCATTGCCCTAGCTCTATTGCCTCCAATCCCTCCCGGCCTCACCAATTCCTGGAGGCTAGCCCCGCTGGAACCTCAGCTGCTCCCTTCTTTGGCTCCGTTATCTTCTCCTTCGAAAGTCACCTGAACCACCCACGTATAAATGCCCATATTTCAGTTCTTTTCATTGATGAACCTGTGGACGATGGCAGCTCCAGTGCTCCGCCCGAGTATGCTCCTCCGAGGGACGAGACCCAAGAAGCCAATTTGGCCCAGGCAGATAAAGGTAAAGCTGCAGATTTGCGGAATCCACAGAAAGAAAACAGCCAGCATCAACTTGCAGCGGTCGGGGAAGCTGAAACCACGGTGCAGGACAAGGATTATTACAAACCTTTTCCAATCATGGAGGAGGAGCCAGAGGAATAGCTCGCCGCTTCGATTCACGCTCTATTGCTTGGTTCTAGTTTTGGCTCATGGTCTCTTCGGTCAGGTCTCTTTGTCCACTTGTCTTTGGTTGCTTACGTGTCATAATGTCTAGGCAGGTCATTCTGTATACGTGTCTTATTGTCTATGAGTTGGTCATTTTGGGGGTTAGGTCCTCTATTCTGGGGATGGGAATGAAGGTTAGTTTGGCTCTCCCCTGCGTGGGAACTTTTTTCATCATATGGGTCTACTTCTCTGTTTTGGTGGATGGCGAGACTGTTAGTCTGGTTCTCCCCTGCGTGGGAAATTTTTGGGTCTCAAGCACATGCAATAGGCAGTCTATCTCCTAGCGACACCTGGTCGATCCTCTTTTCCATTATCTCTGGCAGTAGGATCCCTCTGTTAGCTTGAATGTAATTTTATCTTGGTTTCATGTACATAATAGAATAGTTTAATTCAGAAAAAATAAATAAATAAATAAAAATAATGGGAGGAGTTTTATCATTGGAAAATTTATCTAAAAACAACTTTTTGAACTCCCTCCAATTATGGACTGAATTATGCAAAAGACTGTGGTCCCTAACAGATGCTCTACCCCCCAGAGTGTATGGGAAATGTCTACAAGAAACATGGTTGAAATGGGCCTCTAGCATTCGAAAATGCATGTAGAAGTCATCAATGTGGTCTTCATATTTTTTCTTCTTATCAGGATCAAACTTTGAGAGCATATTTTTCGAGTGGTTAGGAATAAAATGAAGATTTCCCATAAGAGAAAGAGGCCCTTGGGCCATCCAATCCAATTTATCATCAATTGTGTCTGCATCTTCCTCCACCTTTTTGCTCTCTGATTCTAAAAAGTCTTCTCCTTCACTGTTCATCTCTTCGTTATTAGCAAATTGTTCTTCTTCTCTTGGTTGTTCCTTGTCAAAAAATGAAAAAAATTCCCCATATTCATTCAAATTTTCCTGAATAGGCGGGAGATCCACTTATTGATGTATTCTTTTGGTAGGATCATGTAACTCTCCGAGAGTTGCAATAACCAAATCTTCCACTGGATAAACCAACACATCATGGCGAGTTGTCTATTTTTTTATTCACTTATGAGGAAGGATAACAATAAAATAAACCAATCCAAGAGCTATAGAAAACTAATGAATAATAGGTTGAATCATTTGAATTTGATCATAAGTGACTTCAACATCACATTCTGGACCTATATGAGAGGACTCTCCATACTCATAAGTGCGAGTTGGAGTTGAACTCAAACTATTACTACCTTGCACGGAAGGTTCTTTGTTGGAATGTGGTGAATTGTCATCCACAAAAGGGTTTCCCTCTTTCCAGTTCCAAAATGTTAATTGTGCTATAAATCATTAATATACAAAGGGTATCCCTGACATGAAGTCCCAATTAGACCTCACACCATTTGGTATAGGAAAACCATCCAGAATATGGCCTAGTTTCCATCAATTTTAAAGGTTTGCATTGGCTACAATAGTTAGCATAAGAAAGAAACATGAATGTACTCTCGAATGAGCAAGTAAGTAAGCCTTGTGAAATGTTCAATTGCAATATGTATCAAGGTTCTTTCACTGAAAGGGCAGTGAAAGTGATCCTTTAGAATAAAAGTACTAGTATCATCCTAATAAAGGCACACACACATACATATGAAAGAATCATTAACCATCTAGAAAAATAGTTCATATATACATAACGATATTTAAAGCAAATACAACATGCATTCAACAAGATGAGAACTAAAACCAATGAAATAGTTTAATTTCTTTAGTGCATAAGTACATAAACACATACCACCAACATCTAAAGAATAGTCTTACAACATTCATGATATATGAATGAAAGTGTGTTGCCTCGACGACCTTCAACTATTAAGAAAAAGTTCCAAGATACATCCATTAGAAAAATTTTGAGGTCTAAAATGGGCATCCTAAGGAATATTATAAAATAATAGTAAAAATAATAAAATAAGATTAGATTACATCATCAAATTTTAGAGGGAAAAAAGAAAAACTATTTTTTTTCAACTTGTATTTTCAAATTATCTCCTTATGGTTTTACTCAAACTTTGATCGGGAGCATTTGTTGGATGCAGAATTTAATTCCTCATCCGATGAGTACCCATGTTTCATACTTTAGATGGACCTTGCTCTATGAAAAATGAGAAATACATGAAAAATGTGATTGCAAATTTAATTCCTCATCCAAGGAGTACCCATGTTGCATATGTTTGACGTACCCTACAATATGAAAAATGCGAAATACATGAAAAACGTGATTGCAGTCACATTTTTCATGTATTTTTCATTTTCCGCTCAAAATTTGAGTAAAAAACAAGGAGATAATTTGAAAATATGAGTTGAAAAAATCGGTTTTTTTTTGTATTTTTTTGTTTTTTTTTTGTACTTCAAAAATGGTGAATCATCCCCCATGGTTGACATCATGACCTTGAATCCTATTGGTTCTTATAAATTTTATTTTGGTTTTATATTTTTTTTTAGGCCCATTTTAGACCTTCAAATTTCTCTAATGGTTACAATGAGGCACCACTAGCTCCAATAGTGGAGCATTAAGCCACTACTTGCTCCTAAAAAAAAAAAATCTCCTCTCTAATGCCTAGTTTGAGAAGCCAAGGTGAAAATTTCTTTACTTGAATAATGAGGCTTCTTTTAGAACAAGGGGGTGGCCTTTCAATCACCATGACTCTTGAACTACCCTCATGACTCTTGGACTTCTAATATGACCTTTGGAATTCCACAAGACTTTTGGACTTTTTCTAGTGACTCTTTTTTCCATATATGACTCTTGGACTTTCCAAATATTTACATTTACAATATTTCCCAAAATACATAAGCATTTTCCACATCATCATGTTTTTTCAACACGGCAAGTAAATGAAGTTGATCATTTGGACTCTGGTGACTTGTAACATGAATTTCTTTGAGAAGTGAAAACACCGCCACTAATTCTTTAGTACTTTGTATAGATCTTGCGTTGTGATTTCTTTCTACCCTCTAAAGGGCCTAGACATGTCTTGGAGTCTTCATGGGTCACTTTGACTATCACAATCTAACATTCCAACTATTGCAAAAAGGTGTATTTATGCATTTGTCTTCAAGAATGTCTCCTTAAACAACTTCTATTGATATATTTCCTAAAACATCTTCTCCATGGTTACTAAAAACACTTGTCGGTAAGGATCACTCATGGGAAGTAAACATCAGTCTAGAAATCTCCTACTCTACTATGATTCATGCAATGTACCAACTGTGGATCAACAATGCACAAGGGAGAGTAAAGACAAACTTTTGGGCATAGAGTGCACTTACAGGAGACTTGGAGGTAGGGACTTCTCACTAATACTATGCCATGCACTGCTCTGGAATAAGAGGAGGTAGGTTAAGCACACAATGCACTTGCAATAGGAAAGGGTGCAATGTATACTCACTAAAATTATGCCATGCACTAAGGACAAAGACGAGGGCAACAAGGAGGGTGCAGAGTGCACTCCTAAGGCACAAGGAGGGTCTTCACTGCCCACTAGAAGTGTGCAATGTGCAACATTAGGCAGCCAGTGGTAGAGTTAGCACAATGAGGAAGAGTAAGGATCAAGGATAGGGGTCTTGTTGACTAGGATTGTACAATGTATAGGAGAGAGAGGGTAGGCTTAGGGTAGCACATAGTGCATCTCTAGTAGATAAGGAGGGTCACAACTAGGCTTTAGAAGTGCATAATGTGTTCTTCCTAGCCCAAAGGGAAAGTTTCAAGGTCATCAAAATGACAAAGTATGGAAGAGTGAAACATGGAAAAACTCAATGATTTAGGGGTGTGATCAAGCTTTACACATCTCAACTTGTGAATAAAACTCAGACAGGACCCTAGCCTAATAAATATACATTAAAATGTCGGTTCAAAACAATATCCTAGTGCCACAAGTGAAGTATTAGCAGTTGCGACACATAAGTATGACCAGTTGTGACACATTAGCCTCGATAGACTCCAAATGGCATTTAGGTATTACTCCGCAAAATCCAAAAAAAAATCGTTGAAATTCCTCCTAGGAGACCACTAAACAGAGGGTTTGAACATGTTACAGAGTTGGATGGAGTACTGGCTATCATAACCAGTCCTTACCAGCATCCCAAGATTTATAGAGATGAGATTTAGAAGGCCACTAAAGGATTTATTGAGGTTGGGCCATATTCATCCTAGCTCCAGCCCCTTCTCTTCCTTAGTCGTAATGGCTAAGAAGAAGGATGGTACCTTGCAGATGTGTACTTACTATTGGGATCTTAACAAGAGGAACATTAAAAACTAGTATCCCATTCCTATAACAGATGAGTTGATGAAGGATTTGAGGGGAGACAAATATTTTTAAAAATAGGCCTTCATTCGAGCTGCCATTAGATCCAACCTCAGGAGTAGGACATCCTAAAGACTACTTTCAGCTGACACTTTGGGAACTACAAGGTTTTGGTTATGCCTTTTGTTCTAACCAATGCCCTCACAACTTTCCAATCCTACATGAACCATTTGTTCAAAAAATAGTTGTGGAAATACTTGTTGGTTTCCTTTGACGACATACTTCTTTATAGAAAGACTTGGGAGGACCATCTCGTATACTTGGATGAGGTATTTGGGATTTTGGAGGAGCAACAACTTTATGAAAAAAATTTTAAGTGTGAATTCGGCATGATAGAGATGCTCTACTTGGGACATGCGATTGGTAGTGATGGGATTTAGGTCCACTAGAAGAAGATCAGGGAAATCATCGAGTAGTCGACCCCAAAATATGTAACTAAACTGAAGAGATTCCTAGGCCTTTGCAAATACTATAGGAAGTTTGTTAAGGGGTTCTCATAGTTGACGACACCTCTTATAGACCTCATCAAAAAGGGAGACTTCAGTTAGTTCGATGAAGCATATGAAACCTTTGAAAAGATGAAGCAGGTGATGAGCTCGTGCCCTATGATATCACTACTGAATTTCACCTAGTCATTTGTGTTGGAGTGTGATGCTTTGGGGATGGGAATAGGAGAAGTTTTGATGTAGGATCACCACCACATAGAATTTGAGAGCCACAAACTCGGGTACTATGAGTGGCATTATTCTATTTACAACAAGGAAATGTTGGCCAATATGCATGCACTACCAAAATTCAAACAGTATTTAGTGGGGAGCATGTTTAAAGTGAAGACAGATCATAATAGATTGACATTCCTCATAGAACAGGATTTGAGTGAGAGACAATAGAAATGGATCGGTAAGCTATAGTACTATGATTTCTAAATTCCATATGTAAGGAAAAAAACAATTTGGTAGCAGATGCCCTTTCTAGGATGCCACTAACTCTCTCACTCATCGATATTACAGAGGATTGGAAGTCAAACATACTTGTAGAATAGTCCAAGAAAAAAACACTTATGATACTTTGGAGGAATTGATCCATGATGACAATATATATTCATAAATGACACCATCTACTACAATAACTAGATCTATTTGGTACCAAAATCACAAATCAAGGAGAAAATTATGCCCGTAGCTCACAATTCACCCTTAGCAGAACACTCAGGGTACTTGAAAACCTACAAGAAAACTAGGGAGAGGTTCACTTTGAAGGGCCTCAAGATGGATGTGTAACTGAGGTTTGGGAAGGAATGCAACATTTTCCAACAAAAAAAATCCAAAAATACTCATCTGGCAGGATAGCTACAACCACTCCCCATCCCTAAGCATAAATGGGAGAGAATTTCGATGGGTTTCATCATTGGGATACCTTAGGTATAGGGGAAATATTGCATATATGTAGTGGTGGGAATGCTTATGAATTTCACACACTTTTTTTTCTATACCTTAAAAATATTCAGCAACAAAGGTGGAAAAGTTGTTCTTCAAAGAGGTCTTTTGATTGCATGTGTTGCCGAAGACCATTGTGAGCGACAAACAGTATATTTATGGGAGGATTTTGACAAGAATTATTCAGACTAGTGAATATGGATTTAACACTAAGCACTATTTACCACCCACATACTAAGGGACAAACTAAGATAGTCAACAAATAGTTGGAGGGCTATCTTAGAAACTACTTGGCCAACAGAAAGCATGGGTAAAGTGGTTTCATTTGGTAGAACATTGTTACAACACTACTTTCCAAATGTCTATTAGAATTACATCCTTGAAAGCACTATATGGATATGATGCCACAACATTTGCAAACCATATATTGGGGGCTAGCCGAGCCCCTTTAGCTAAAGTTTGGGTTTATGAGAGCCAATCCATTCTACAGGTCCTCAGAGTCAACTTGTAGATGGCTTAGAACCAACAAAAAGTCTACACAGGAAGGCATAGGATATAGTGTATCTTTGAAGTGGGGGACATGGTGTAACTTCATTTACCACCCTACAGGCACTCATCGCTCAAAATGAAGGGGGTAGAAAAATTGAATCCCAGATTCCATGGTCCATACAAGACTGTGAGATGAGTTGGGGAGGTGGCCTAAGAGCTAGAGCTTTTAGGGGTGTAAAATTAACAACATATTACATGTTTCTTTCCTCAAAAAGGATGTGTGGAAACATGTAGTTAATTCTACCAAGCTTCCACCCTTAGATGAAGAATGGGAGTTGGCTGGTTCTAGAGGAAATTCCAGAGACAAGGGGGAAAATGTTGAGGAGTGGGACCATGAAGAATACCTAGTGAAGTGGAAGGACTTGCTCATTAAATATGTCACTTGGAAGTGACCATGTGCTCAAACATCCAGAGTTGAAGTTGCTTAAGGACAAGCAATCTTGGGCGAGGAGGATTGTAATGTCCCCGGTCGCTTAGGAGGAATAAGGGGGAGTTCTGCTAGTCTAATAAAGTTATCGTAGGCTAAGATGGGGAATATTTAACTAAGGGAACATGATTCACCTAGGAGAAAACATTGCAAATGCTAAAGTGGTGAAAAGGGGGACATGTCCTAGGAGATTGAAATAATTTATAAAGTGAAAAATCCACTAAAGTGACTTTATAAAAATAAAATGGTAAAAAGGTGGCAAATAAGTTATAAAGGGGGAATGAGGAGTCTCTCCTCATTCTAATATTTTTCCATTTGAGAAAAAAAATATAGAGCTCTTGGAGAAGATTTTATGGTTTTGGAAACACTACTTGCAGATTGCTAATTTCGGTGTTAAGAGCCAACACCTTAGCTAGTTGGAGAGCAGAATCACTCAGATTTTGCCATTTTTCTTAACTAGAGAAAACAATTTGGAGAAGATTATGGAGGTAGCAATGTTTTTAGTTGATTTTATCTTCTAATGTTGGTAATTATATGAAATATTTGCAATTTGAGATATCTACAGTATTTGGAGGTCAAATTTGAACCTTTTAGTGGAATCCAAAGCCATTTCCTCTTATTGTGCATAGCCACTACTTGAAGAGGTATGATATGTATCAATGGGACGATTTTATAATGTCAAAAGGAAGCTTAGGTTAACATTATATCTTATTGTAAAAATTAACTATTGTTGGAAATACTAAGAGGGGTGTGAATCAGTGTTCCTTAGTGTTATCGGGAAATCTAGTGTCTATGTAAAGCTGCTAGTCCCACTAAGATGGGTAGCTATCTTAGAAACAAATAGATTAAAGTTACTTTTGTTTTCCTTTATGAGAAGTATATAGGAGAGGAGTAAAGAATACCAACCTCAATCTCTCGCTTGGTTCCTTGCTTGTTACTTCTCCCCTCTGACGGATCTTTGTCGCTCTTTCCTTGATTACTCTGCTTCAAAGAGTACCTGCAAAGTCAAAGTAGCATAATACCTTCAAGGTGCGGAGGTCTACAATCATAAACAATATAGGACTAGATATATATTGACCACACAAATGCATATATTATCAGACATACAAGAAAATGGAGGAAAACTTGAATAGCTTTATTGATATAAAGATTAGAAGAGAGGATTACAACCCATTGATATGACCCAGCGTCATCCTCCTAGCATGAAAGCCCTTCTTCACCTCATGAAAAGCTTAGATCACCCAACACTATGATGTTCCACCAGGACAACCAATAGCACTTCCTTACAAGATACAAGATTCCAGCCTCTGGATCTCTGGGATGAGGGATCCATATATAGATGATTGCAGGGGTGTGAGTTAGCTTCTGGGATTTTGATTAGTGTCCTCTCTCTGACATTTCTTGATTCCACTTGGAGATTCATGATCTCTTACTCATCCTTGGGCGAATTCAGAGAGGCAAGTTTCACATGAGAAGTTTCGAGAAGATTCCATGATCATCCACCTTGCAAACTGTCTCTGCCATTTGTCTACTCTTGTCCATCGCACCCTACAGAAGGGCTTTTCAGTATGCATCACACTTTTTGCATGTGGCAGTATCCTTTAGGGTGTGAAACAAAACTTTTAGGGACTCAGAAGCCCTTGTTTTATGGACATATATGATTGTGGTTTCATTGCCCAAATATGTCTATAACAGTTGCCCCCTAAAGCATGAGGTCAAAAATCTTTTGATGTCGGGTGAAATGCTTTATCATGAGGATCCAAGGCTTTTCGAACTAGAAGGCAACCTGTAATAAGATACAATACAATACATTATCTTCATGACATTTTCATGATCTAGCTGAGGTGGGCATTCCCATGCTCATCTTTATAAATTCATTTTCATGTACATAGGACAAACAACCCTCTGTGTGGTAGACTAATGATTCTGATAGAGCCATCATCCTTTGATTCAGATGATTATTTGCGCAGCAATGATGTACATTTGATGTCTTTATTTTCTTGAATATATCGCAGCCCAGATTGATGAAACTAGATCTTGGAATAGAAGAATGCTTGGTGTAAATAAAAATAACTCTTGGTCTTCGACCCCCCACTACGAACAGCCCTCTTCAAACTCGTCCAATCTTCACCCGAAGTACAACTTAATCCATGTGAAAAATGTTCTAGAGTCGAACATGGAAAGACATCGCCTGATTACCAGCCAATGATGTAAGTTGTTAACAGGCAGGAGAGGAATCACCGATAATGATGATGACCCTCAAGGTACTACAGTATAATTCGTGTGGTGTGGAAACGGGACTTGGCATCGAATACCACGCAAAATCTTTCCGTCAAAGGCCATTGATATAAACCTGTCACCGGAAGTGAGAAACTTTCCATTGAGGCATGCAAGCTTCAAAGTACTGAAAGGGTTGTTCCTAGGTTGACTTCTTGGATAATGAGTTGTCATCGATAAGAAGTAACCCATCTTAGGAGGGCCTTAATGAATCCCACATCTACGACACAAAACGGAGCAAATGATTTTGTGGAGGTGAAAACGATCTGATGATACAGGGTTTAGGGTGGCGGTCATGAACGAATGAAGGGTGAAGGTATTGCAACGGATTAGACACAAGCTGGGTTAGTGAATTCTCTGATCGACTTCTCTTGAACATATCAGTGACACTGAAATGGATTGGTAGTGTTAACCCCAAATATGGATGGTACGACAGACCAGTGGTAGTATGACCGGTGAACAGAATAACCCAACCCGACTCAATCATGGTGATGGAGTGAAAGTGTCATGTTCAAGAAGCGACTCGCTACCAATAAATTTTCTTCAAGTTTTCTTCTCATTTTCCCCAGTCATGTTGACTAGTACCTCTTTATTTTTATCAGCTTGATGGGGATAACATATGCTTGTTCTATAATTTGCCCTTCAGGCAAACCCGTCGCTATGTTTTAACGAGCCTAGCGACAGTGAAATTCGTTCTTGTCTCTATGGACAAGTTTGTCGCTATTGGTTTTAACGAGTTTAACGACAAAGACAACTCAATCCTTTTTCAATTTTAGAGAGTCTGAAAAGGGACGGAAAGGAAACTCTAATAATCCTTTTTCGTCATATAATCCCTTAAGTCCGAAAAAGTATAAAACAATACGAAAGGGATGAATTTTCGATAATTTTAATGAGTCAAACAAGACAAGTGCTCGATCTTTTTGTGTAATAATCCCTCAGGTCCAAAAAGATTAAAATCTAGAGGAGGGATAGCACTTTCGATAGCTTTAACAGGCTGGAGAGGTGAATTGCTTGGAAATCTTTTCATATTTTACAAGTCAAATGAAAAGAGCTTAAAGGAGACTCGTTTTTTAGGAACGAGTGATATTTTTGGGTAGCTACTGATTCTAGGTAAGGTTTGGAATTTTCCAATCTCGGCAGTGTCACAAGGATGGCTAACAGAATCACTCGTTGCAGTTGTTTCTCAAAAGGGTAAACAATCAAATGGAGGCATATGATCGGCTAAAATAGAGTGGAGGTGATGGTAAGAACATGACCAAGGCTCAAAAAAGTTGATGATAATGCATTCGCAATGGTTATTTACCAGAGGTTGGTTCATTTTTTAATGAGCTTAAACTCTGGGGGACCATTTGCTCATTGCTTAGGTTTAATTTTTAACGAGCTTGAACTTTGGGGGAACATTTTCTCATTGCTTAGATTTAATTTTTAACGAGCTTGAACTTTGCATAAAAACTACTCGTGATAATGGTCATTGATATTTGACCCACCGTTAACACTATGTTCTTTTGACGGTCGTACTACCTGTTCAATTGCTCCATCAAACTGATTACAAATGAGAATACATGCTTGAAAAATGAGTTAAAACACTAATACCCTACTTGAATTACGTGAAAAGTAACTTAAAAGTAGTTTTTTACCCCTCATTTTACCATTTCATTTGAGCTTGAGGTTGTTGGAGCTTTGGAGGTGTTTTCCCCCTGATTTTCACTAGCTGATTCTGGGAGATTCTGTGGACGATTCTTGGCATCGTCTAGACTAGGTAGGAGCTAAACCTATGCTCTTCAATTGCATTCTTTCCTTTTTGAATTCTGAGCATGTTTCCCTGCTTTTATGAGCCTCTGGGGTTTAAACAATTCATTTTTCCCCCATTGCACCCTGTGTATATCAAAAGGTGTGATGCATATTGGGCTAGCCATTGGCCAGTCAGTATGCATCTTACCCATTACACAGCTGGGGTGCGATGGGCGTAAGGAGGGAAACTTGTGCACTGTTTTTCATGGAAAGTTTGCCTATTTTTTGCCAAATCAGGATCCTGACTCTTCTCTTGTTTGTTTTTCAGAGATTCATCGGAGAAAAATGGTTGTTACATGGTGAGAACACGAGCATGAAGAAGAGTACATGGTTGCTTTACATTATCCGGGTACGGTAACTGCATTGCAGAACTGTGGTTTGCTCAAGTTCTTCCGCATCTCGAGCATGAGGCAACAAATCAACTTGTTGCAATACTTCCTCGATTCATGGGATCCTACCAACCAAGTGTTCCAGATCAGAGGCAAATCCATCCCCTTGACTGTCGAGGACATCTATTTTTTGACCGGTTTATCGAGGCGTGGTGCCCCTCTCTCACTATCAGGTTTCGCCCGTGGGGGCGAATCCGTGAGGGATTATATTCACCGATACTATAGAGAAGGATCTTAACCAAGTAGGGACAGCAAGATCAACATCTGAGATGTCATTGACTGGTCCTTGAGGACCATCTTGTTCACCTTTGCTAGACTAGCTGGTAGTGTGGCTCTTCACTTGGCCAGCAGGTCCGATATGTAATATGCCTTGGAATGCCTTGAACCGAAGGTGTTCAACTGGTGTGATGCATTACTTCCAATGATAAAGGATAACTTACCAAGGTGAAAAATGGGCCATCTAAGAACTTTGGCTATGGTTCCATTTTGACTGCTTTCACCTTGGAGAAGATCCCATTGATGCAGCCGCAGTACATTTCCCTTGGTTTGCTGCCACCGACTGAGCCACGGATGCAGAGATGGGTTGACCTTATGGCTCGACATGCTGGTTAGCCATAGGTTTATTTCGTTGATGCCTTTTTTGAGTGGTTCAACTGTCAGGAGATGGATTATGCTGAGTGTCCGTACGCTGGTATGGATTTCCAAGGTGACCCGGATTTGGTGTTGTCGGCCGACGAGTAGTGGAGTGCTATAGGTAAAATTTCTAACCATATCCCTGTTTATTGCTTTTATAACATTCCCATGATTTCTTTTATCAAGACTAATCAAAACTCATGTGCTCGTGCAGATATCGGACCGGTGCGACCAGCAGTGCGATTGAGAGCACCAGTTGTCGTTCCAACAAGAGAGGCTATAGGGAGAGCTGTCCTTCGCGACCTGGATGTGGCTGAGACTCTTGCAACATTGCAGGATCAGATCAAAGGCCTCACTCTTGGTATCCCAGATGTGAGGACTGACGAGTTTCCTCTAATATTACAACGACATACTACTGGCGTGCCACGTCGATGGACTAGGCTTTTACACATGATTGCACAGGCGGTGACTTGTTATCACCAACACCATTAGACTAGGGTGCCCCCTAGAATTTTTAGTTTTTGGGTCATTTGACCGATTTTGTCTTGGACACAGAACACTATGTGTAAACCATACATACATACATACATACATACATACATACAATACATACATACATACATAGATATATACATATATATATATATATACATATATATATAATATATATATATATATATATATATATATATATTATATATACATATATACATACATACATACATATATAATATATATATATATATATATATATATATATATATTATATATATATATATATATATATATATATATATATATATATATATATATATATATATATATTATATATATATATATATATATATATATATATATATATATATATAATATATATATATATGTTTTTTTTTTCGAAGCTTTTTTGGTTAATTTATACGATCCTGATGCAAATATTGATGAAATGCTTTTCTTTTATAAATGTCACAAATGTCTATCTAACACATAATTTGCCAATGAATCTGTTAATGTGTTTAAGTTTCTGGAAATATAGTGATATTGGATAGAATTGAATTGTCTTTCCAAAATCTTGACCCTTGGGAACATACGATAGATAGCTGGATTCTGCACGGAATAGATGCCGATGAGTTGTAGAATGACGAGCTATGAGTCTAGCCTAACAACAAGTCAGCGTATGCCATGTGTGATGGTATCAGAGAGGAGCTCTATCAACGCATTGTATTCAGTGATGTTGTTCGTTGATCAGCCAATACATACCCCTCTAAAACTTACTAACTCGCCACTTAGATCAAAGATGGCCCAGGCCGCAGAAGATAGTTTCCGTAAACTACGACTTGCTCCGTCGGCATATCCAACAAATGATTCCAATGGGTTTGACATCTGTAACAAATGAAAAAGTGGATTACCTAACCAAAATGATTGCTCTTGGTGAAAACAAAAATGTAACAAAAGCATATGAAGAGGATACTACACTAAGTCAAGCATAGTAACGCTTAAGGTACAACCCATTTTGAGGTTGCGACAGTGGAATCCCATCATAGTCTACTAATTTGTAGGCTCCTTTTGCTAATACACGCTTAACAATATAGGGGCCCATCCATAATGACTGGAACTTACCTGCTCCCAATTTGTCAGATTCCTAGTCGTAAAGTAAGACTAGGTCGCCTTTTAAGAAGGCACAGGGTTTGACATTCTTGTCAAACTGTGCATTGACTCATTTCTTATACACTTCATTAGCCAAGGTGGCATCACGACAGGTTTCATCCAGTTGGATTAATTCCAAGAAATCAACCTCCTCTTCTGAAGTTCTGGGGAGGAGATCGATTGTGAGTTTGAGGGACGAGATTTCACATTGAACTGGTAAGATTGCTTCCAAGACATACACCAGCTGAAAGGGTGTAAACCCAGTCACATTTCTCACCGATGTCCAGTATGCCCATAGGGCTGAGTATAGGATTAGGTGCCAACTCCATTTATGGACTCCAATCATCCTTTGCAGCATGTGCTTCAGGACTTTGTTGATTGCCTCAACTTGCCTGTTAGCTTACGGATAATATGAAGTAGAGCTGTCGTGGGATAGTCCTAATTTGGAAACCAACTCAACCATCATGTGATTGTGAAAATTTGATCCATTATCTGTGACTATAGCTTGTGGAACACCGAATCTAGAGACTACATGATTGAAAAAGAAAAGAGCAGTCGTTTCATCGTTGTTGTTTAATGTAGGCATCGCCTCGGCCCATTTCGTAAAATAGTCAACTGCGACTATGATATACCCATGCCCCCTGGCCAAGTGGGTTACATGTCATCAAATCTATGCCCCATTTGGCGAATGGCCCAACAGTGATTACTAGCTGCAGAGGTGTGGGTGGTATTCTGGTTTTGCGATTGACGATTTGACAAGCATGGCAACTTCTGACTACGGTTATGCAATCTTTGAACATTGTTGGCTAGAAGTATCCTGCTCATAAAATATTTTGTGCTATAGCATAGCCATATTGATGCCCTCCACACGCACCTGAATGACAATCGTTCAGGACTTTTTCGACCTCCTCATGGGTGAGGCACCTCTGCAAAATTGTATCAATACCACAATGGTAAAGTGTATCACCAACGATCATGTAGTATTTTGCTTGGTATCGAGTACGTCGTTGCTCTAAACAGGAGGTATTAGACCTATATGTTTGGGTCTGGATATAGATGATTATATCTCCATACCACGGATCGCTTGAAGATATCATAAACAAAGATTCATCCACGATTGTTGCATTGGATGTTGAATCGTTGGACGACGATGGGAGATCATATAGTAACTCCTCGAAAACCAAGGCTTTCTTTGATTTGGATTTTACAAATTCTAGATCAAACTCTTGCAAAATTGCCATCCATTTGGAATATTTGCCCCCCAGTAACTGTCGCGACAAGATATAAGTCATGGGGTTCAATCTAACAAAATGGTAGTTTTTCGAAAGAGGATATAATGTCGAAATATCTGTATCGCTTGAACAGCCTCGAGAGCCAGCGTTTCAACATAGGATTACTTGGTTTCTGTATCATTTAAGTTCTGATTTAAATAATAGATAGGATGTTCAATTCCATTGTCGTCTTGGACTAAAACCATTGTTATGGTTGTATCTGCTGCAACCAAATATAGGTTAAAGTCTTTTTGATAGTCAGGAGCATACATTAATGATGCCTTTATTAGGGATTCCTTTAGAGCATCAAAAGAAGCTTGAGCGACCTGATCCCAGACGAAGGGTACTTATTTTTTCAACAAACGTGTATAACCTTTAGCAAGTTCGGCGTAATTTGGAATGAACCTCCTCAGAAAGTTTGCTTTCCCTTGGAGTTTCTGAATCTGAAGTAAGTTTGAAGGTGGAGAAAAATCAATAATTTCCTGAACCTTACACGAGTCAAGACGAATCTCATCCTTTGAGACTACAAATCCAAGTAAACGACCAGAACCAACACAAAACACACATTTGTGTGGATTGATTCGTATCTTATAATGTCAACAACGTAGAAATATCACTCTCAAATGCTGCGAATGATCGGTCCACTTTCGCGAATGAGCCAAAAGATCGTTGAGATATGGTTGAACAAAATTTTTGATGTCATGGAAGGCATAATTCATTGCCCTCTGAAAGGTTGCCCCTACGTTCTTTAAACCAAAAGGTAGCTTTCGGTAAGAGAATGTACCCCACAGACAAATAAATGCAATCATCGACTGGTCCTGTGGGCAGATATTTATTTGATTATACCCAGAAAATCCATCCATAAATGAAAAGATTTCACATCTGGCGCATTCATCAATTATTTGGTCAATGAAGGGTGTAGGGTAGTTATCTTTTGGACAAGCTTGATTTACATCCCTATAATCGACACACACTCTAATGGTTCCTTGATTTTTCATCACAGGAACAATATTTGATACCCAATCGGTTAGAGGAACCGGGTAAATGAAACCAGCATGGAGAAGTTTTTCAACTTCTGCCTTGATGGCAGCGGCTTTCTTGGGGTGCACCTGCTGAAGTAGTTGTCGTACTGGTTTGACATCTGGATACATCTTAATTTTGTGTTCAACGATACTCGAGTCAATGCCTAGAATTTCTTTATATGACCATGCAAATACATCTTTGAACTCGTGAAAGAGAGCGTAATATATTTCCAGTTCTGAAGGAGAACAAGATTTGTCGACATGAATATTCTCTACAATGTTTGGTTTGGTCGATATATTGATGGCGATAGTCTCTTCAATATTGGACAAGTTTCTCTTAGAATCCACCGTATTTACGGTATTTGATAGGAAATCAAAAACTGAAGGATGATCGAGGTCACTCGAAAAAATCTCCTTTGTAATCTGGAAGATGGGAACGATGGTGGTAATCTTCCCATGGTGGCCCGTCAATCATCATTGGCAGAACAATTCTTTCATCTGTAGAATGTACATGCAACCAAGGATCTGAAGGGGTACCATATTCCTTAGACCTATCTATCCAAACGCTTGATGAGCGTTGATTTGGGTTCGCCTCCCAGGCCGAAAACATTGATTGCTACAATATTGCTATTGGGCTTGGAGGAAAAACCTCTCAATGATCCATGCTAACATCGTGATCAGATATCTTCTGAATGGAAGACACCATATTGCAGGCTCCCACTGCGGCCACTTCTGCCAGATTGTTTGGAGACGATATGGCAAAAGTAACCATCAATGTCGAGTCTTTTAGTAGGCCTACTCCGATATTTTGAAGCAACTAAGAGCTCTCGTGGATCATCGGAATACTTCCCATAACTTGTGAACTGTTGGGGAGAAACATTTGTTGGTCGACGATTGTAATTCCCCCTTGGAAAGGAATCTTTTAAAAGTATGTCGACACAACAGTAGCCATAGCATATATCCAGGGCCTTCCCAGTAGGATGTTGTAATCGAGGTTTCCATCGATAACTTCAACATCGATTTCTACTATCTTGCCCCCCAGTTTGACTTGCAAGTTACTTAAAATCTGGTACGGAGTGTATTTTCATCCATCAAATGCTTTCAACGTCGTCGACAATCATGACAAGGGCGATGAGCCCAAATTTTTCCAGCAACTCATCAACATAATACATGTAGATGCTCCCTCATCAATAGTCATTCGATGAACAGTTTTGTTGAGGGCTTTCACTTGAATAAGGAAAGCAAGTTGAGCTGGTAACTGAGGGTCATATCCTTTATGATTAAAGGCCACAAGATTGGAATCTATTGGGTCAATCCCACCTATTGCTGATAATAGAGCCTTCTTTTGGGAGGGGCAATTTTGCAGTACCTCAAGTGTCGACATAGCGGACGGCGATTGGGCCAGGTCCTCTACTATATTATAATTTTGTGCTGCTCTGGAACAAGGATTAAATGTTGATTTGTGTACTACTCCCTTTGGCGGCTTTATCATTAGCTCAGGAATTATGGGTGGCACAACATCGGTCGAAATTGTTGTTAAACTACTAGGTTGATCAGTAGCCTTGTTGATCGACAGCTGTGGATTCCCGTAATATTTATTCCTTGTTGATATTAAAGCATCATTTTTCTGTTTCGAAATGGACAACATAAGCACTTGGGATGGGGAAGCATTGTCACTAGCAACCATATTGGTTCCTGGAATTGGAAATGGATCAGTCAATATCGCTGAGGTTTTTGAATTCTTTAAGAGTTTCCTAAGCTCAGCTTTTTGTGGACAGTCTCTCGTCCAATGATCCTCATTGCATATAAAGCATGGATGATTTGGTTTCCTTTCTCCAAAAGGGTTTGCAGAAGATTTTTCAGGAGACGACTCCTCCTATTTCTTCTTTTTCCCTTTCTTTTTCTTCTTGCCCCCTAGTTTCTTCGGTTCTTTACCTTTGTCAGTCGACACGGCATTTACCTCCGAGGTGAGAAGTTCTTCATTTTCATTTTGACTACAAACTGTATGAGCTTTCTATGATGTAGCCTTTACGGTTTCCGTGCTAGTTGTACCTATCATGCCATTGCTGACATGAGATTCTTTGTTTGATTTAGGAGGAGGAGGAACGAAAAATTCCGGTCTAGGAGCATCGAGGATTTTGTCATAGAGTGTGCCAGACTGAGTATAAATCAAGTCTAAATATTGTGCATGAGCAATGACTTGATCTTCAGTGACAACCCCTCCCTTTGCCACATCTTTTGTTATAGAAGGTAGCAATGAATTAATAAACCATTCAGCTAGCATTTGATCAGGAACATATGTTTTTACCATTCTATGATGACATAGCCACTCATGGATATGATCAGATATGTGAGTAGCTATCGTCTATTTGAAATTAGCAAGAAGCTTTGTTCCTGTTTCGTACCTTATTGGTAACTGAAAATGGGTTAAAAAGGTTGTGGCAAGGGTACTGAAGTTATCGAATGAAGCTCTAGGCAATTCGATGTACCATTTTGTTTCCGGACCAGTTAACGTTCACTGAAAAAGGCGAAGCCTAACCAAATCATCATTGAGAGTGTTTGACGAACACCACAAATGAAAGGTCATCACATGATTCAACGAGTCTTCACTCGGATTTCCATTAAATTTAGGAGTATATGACAGAATTTTATGAGGAATCGCTAGCCACCAAGGGGCATAAGAAATTGGATCGTTTGTTAGCCAATTTACATCCGATAACTCTAAAGTCACCACGAAGGGTAACTGTTGATTCCTGTTCGGCGAAGCATACCCAGGATAAGATGGTATCGCCTGAGCAGTGGGTCTTTGCATACCAGCATAATGCATCTGGTGCTCATAACTTTGGTAAGGTTGATCGGCATAACCATGATGAAATGATTGATTTTGTCTGTTTTGAATATACGATTGCCCATTATTTGCAAAGAATTGTTGCTCAGATCCTTGGTAAACTTGTTGGAATTGCGGTTGTTGATATTGTACCAGCCATGGTTGTGAAGCCATTTGTTTTTGTCCAATACTGGCTATTTGACCAAGATGAGGGGTAATAATACCTGTTTGAACCTGGGTCGCTCTGGTTAAGGAGCCACTAATCGGTGATTGCAGTTGCATCGTGGAGACAAGAGGCTTCTGTATTACAACTTGAGAAACTTGAGGTTGGCATACAACAGGCAACGCCTGTACTTGCGACACTGTCACAATGGCTGGTGTAGTGGGGATATTCGACACAGGTAGGCTTTGTTGCATTAAGTATACAAATCTTGGTTGTCGAGGCAATATTGGCACCCAATTGCTGGATGTAATTCCAGCATGACCCGAATTATGTTGCGAACTCCCATATGGTTGTTCTCCTGGAGGAAACAATGAAAGGGCATACTGCCCCCCACATGGCGACAATCCAATGCTCAAAGGAATGATTGGCCTTTGGGGACTGGACTATGCAAATTGATACTATTGCAAAGGATCAATGTGTTGAGACTCAACATAAAAGATTCCGGATATTATTCCAAACGAACAAATAGGAACAGACCATACTGTCGAAACAGCCCTTGGATGGACTCCATCTAGCAGTTGAGAGCTATTTGGGACAGATGGTACACCAGCGAAAATTGTCGGAATAGCAGTAGGAAATTTTTCTACTGTTGCATCAAATGACACAGTCCTCGATGTCGACGGTTGTTCAGACATATCTAGTCTATCCAAAATATTTCGTAGCGATTCTACAGGAACTTGTGATGAAGGGAGACTAACTTCTGATGAAGAAGGATATAGGGTGATCCCGGCTCCAAAATGCAATGGAGTACTGGATGGAGGATCCTCTACAGTCTCTTCTATAGTAATCAATCCAGGTGGGAGAGGGAGACCGTCAAGTCCGTAAAATATTTCTGGTGCCGAAGAAGGTATAGACTCTGCAGCAACAATCGTTGGAGGGGTAACACCTTCCGAATCATCTATAGATGGAGCTGGTTTAGAAATAGAAGTGTTTACCATGACACTAGGATCAGTTCTAATGTCCTCTTATGGCCGCGGAACTTCTTCTATAAAGGCAGAGGAACCAGAAACGGTTGGAGTAACCGGAGTCCCTGAGGATGTTGGAACATAAGTTCCAAGCAAACTAGGAGACTTTGAACCGGTTAAACAAGTTCACTTTGTCTGGAATAGTTTCCTTTCTAGAGTCAAATACGATTGACTCGTTAATCTCCATGAACAATGGGGTTTCGATTGACTTTCTTCCACAATTGCGGATTACTTGATCAACTCAAAATAAATGGGAAAAAGTGATTCTGAATTTAATGAATTTTAGACGCTTTGACACAACTTGCTTTTTCAATTTTTAAGAGTTGACAAAAAGCTAAATATGACTCTAGTCACCTTCGATTTTTAATGAGCATGAAGTGACAAGTGCTTAGATGGACATTTTCCTTTAAGGAGCCTAAAAAGGAATGAAAGAAACTACTACGGAAATCTAGAAAAAGGGATTACCAAACCAATCGCAAAACTGCAGAATATTTTTGATGGTACGGCAGTCAATCTTCCCGAATGTTGTGTTCAGTGCATTGCAATCGATAGGGCAGGAGACACGGCTTCCTAAGGATAAAGGATATAGCCTATTGTGGTCTCCCAATATATACTCGACGATACATGGGAGCACAAGTCTGTACTGGCACTTGTCATCTCAAAGAGGAGGAATCACCCAACCTACAATGAAAGCTATAGTTACCAGGCTTTACAATACTGGAATACATCTCTAGCCTCGACGACTAAATGTTGTGCGTTAGGTTCCAATGCGTTTTTATGTTCATTGAATTTATTTTACAGTTGATCTTTCTTAAGAAGTTTTCCTTTCAGGTTCACCGTGTGATGTAGATATACAATTCCTAAAATGCAATCTAAGATGATAAACAATCATTTAATCTTCTTTTTGGAATGAAAATCCTAGCTACTAAGGAAAGAGAAGTGGGATTCTTTCAACATAGAGCAGAGAGCACACACTAGATGCACTGTCCTAAATCAAAATCAACAAGCAGTCTAAATGAAAATGCACATGCATGTATTTGTTTTCGCTTTCTTAATGTGTGAATGACAAAAAGAATGCTAAGTACAAATCTGAATCGTTTCAAGTGACAGTACTAACGATTTTCTCTTCAAAAGAAAAAATGAAGATAATGACGACACTTTGCAATTTTGAATTGAAAATTGCTTTCAACACTTGAAAAAATGTTAATTCAAATCAAATACAAGAGTAACAGTGTAATCGACCATCAAGAATAGTTGGATTCTTTTCTTTCACTGAAAACGACACTTGCGACACTTCCAAATCAAAAGACAACAGTTCGATTACACTACTTCTTTGTAAAGGAGAACCATAAATGGTGAACAATACATAGAAACATTTACAGTTCTTTGTACAATGGAGGTTGAATCATGTAAAGGAAGGGAGTTTCCATGGTGGTATACTGATCACAGATAGCAAAACTCTTGAATAAAGCTGAAGAGAGCGAACAAAAACCAAAATTTGGAAGCAGAAGAAGTCTTATCTGATCATCGCACCTGTAACACAAGGAAAGAGTGATGCATCTCACCTACTACACACGAGAGGTGAGATGCATCTAGATTCCCAAGAGGAGAACGTGCGATGGTCCAGGGATGAGACTTCAACTTGGTTCTTGGTCACAGTTTGCAGCTTAGTTCATGGATTTAAGCCGAGCTAGTGATAGTCAGTACATGAAAATCATAAGGGTTGATCTAATGAGGCTACTTGAGACACCACCATGGCAATTAGGATGTTTGCAAATCAATTGTTCAATTTATAAACAAAACCCAGAGATAGACTGAAGCAGCATTGATCTACTTTGCACTTACATAGAAAATGCAGTTCGAAGGCTAGCTAGCTTGACTTCAGGCTCCGTCTGTCGTTTATAAAGAAAACAAATATAGACAAGAAAACAAGTTATTCGCTCCCCAGTGGAGTCGCCATTTTGTTATCAGGAAATCTAGCATCTATGCAGAGCTGCTAGTCCCACTAAGATGGGTAGCTATCTTAGAAACAAATAGATTAAAGTTACTTTCATTTTCCTTTACGAGAAGTAGATAGGGGAGGAGCAAAGAATACCAACCTCAATCTCTCGCTTGGTTCCTTGCTTTTTCCTTCTCCCCTCTGATGGATCTTTGTTGCTCCTTCCTTGATTACTCCACTTCAAAGAGTACCTGCAAATTCAAAGCAGCATAATACCTTCAAGGTGCAGAGGTCTACAATCATAAACAATATAGGACCAGATATATATTGACCACACAAATGCATATATTATCATACATACAAGAATGTGGAGGAAAACTTGAATAGTTTTATTGACATAAATATTAGAAGAGAGGATTACAACCCATTGATCTAACCCAGCATCATCCTCCCAGCATGAAAGCCCTTCTTCACCTCATGAAAATCTTAAGTCACCCAACACTATGATGTTCCACCAGGAAACCAACAGCACTTCCTTACAAGATACAAGATTCCAGCCTCTGGATCTCTGGGATGAGGGATCCATATATTGATGATTACAGGGGTGTGAGTCAGCTTCTGGGATTTTGATTAGTGTCCTCTCTCTAATACTTCTTGATTCCACTTGGATATTCATGATCTCTTACTCATCCCTGGGCGAATTCAGAGAGGCAAGTGTCACAGGAGAATTTTCTGGAAGATTCCATGATCATCCACCTTGCAAATTGTCTCTGCCATTTGTCTACTCTCACCCATCACACCCTACAGAAGGGATTTTCAGTATGCGTCACACTTTTTTCATGTGGCAGGTGAGATGTATCACACCCTTTGCACTGAGTAGTCTGTATGGTCCAATTTTGACCAGTTCTGAGCAGTTTTCTGTGGAGAACTTCTGGGAGATGATGTATTCAGCTAACCTTGTTCCTGTAGGGTGTGAAACAACACTTATAGTGACTCATAATCCCTTGGTTTATGGACATATATGATTGGGGTTGCAGTGCCCAAATATGTCTATAACACTTAGCAGTTAACACTTTTAAATATTTTCAGAGCATTAGTTAATCTTCAATTATTATTAATGTTTATCCAATAAAAACATTAAACAAAAGAACACAATAGGCACAAGAATTTTAGGTGGAAAACCCCCTCCGGGAAAAATACCACCAAACACTTTTCTAATAAATTCTTTAATCTTTAGCCACAACTGAAATGAAAGTTACAACTTCCTAGAATTCTAGAAAACCATTCTTCTCCATCTCCCGCTAGAAGGACACCCCAATGCCCTGGTTTCTTCAGTAGTCAACTAAATGGATGCCCCAACATCCTAGACCAACCTACCACCCTGAAGTGTTCATAGGCTACAATCTGTAGGTGACTTCATGCACCTACCTAACAGCTCCCTACCACCCTATAATGATCAGAAGTGAGACAAGAGTGTGGACTCCTGTACTATGGACAATGATCCACAATACAATATGATTTACAATTATTTTCTTATACTTGACCAAACACCCAATCACACTATGACCTGCAACCCAACCATGACATCATCCCAATAGTGAATCCTATAACTCCCAACAATGCCTCTTCAACTCTAGGCAGATTGACTCTTTTACAATAATGACTCTTTCATTGATGACTCTTTTACAAATTTACAATGATGACTCTTTTACAACACTGGCTTTTTGACAAGACCTGACACTTGACTCAACATTAATTCTTGGATCACTTACAGATATTGAGGTACTATTGTTATTGCTTCAAATAAGGGTACTTTGGCATTGCATGTCCTTCTAGTATGTGTCTGAGTTGTTCTAAAGTGTCATCCTTCCTACATATGCATTAACAAGTAAGACCCAAACAAATACAAAACAATATACTTACATTGTCCTGCAAAAAAATATGTCAAAGACGGTACTCAAAATTAAAATGCAAACACTAATCATACATACCTTGTTGTAGTAGACTTACCCTTGACTGTTGATGTGTGGTCCTTACCGCAGTGATACTTGAATGCATATTTTTTCTTGCCTTCTAGGAGCTCGATATTAAATCTATTGTATCTATGTAATTTCGGATCTCGAAGGTATGAAATTTCATCTTATGGTAGTGTTGTGGAGGTAAATCCCCTCTACGGACAGAGGCGATCCCACTAGCCCAAATGGGGTCTAGCAACAACCAAACAATGCTAACACTCAGGTTCCTAATTGAAAATTAAATACCGATGATGAGGGCCTACCTCGAATCCAACGCTAGTACTTGTAGAAGAGTCGTCGCTCCCGTTCCTTTACTCCGGCTGGTCACAATCCCCATGATCCTCATGAACGGACACCTGCACATGCAAAGGACAATACAAATACAAGCATAAAATCCAATAGATGCAACTATAGATCAATCAGAAAGGATATAACTCAAACATCATTATAAAGACAATGAGAGTGGAACCATAATGATAGTCGTCTATTATTATTGATAAACAAAGAAGAATACAACCATAGTTCTGACGTCAAATCCTCCTTTGGCTGGGTGATCAGCAAAACATGCCTTGCAAAGCTTGTTGGGAATGGGGAACAAGCCTTTCTCTCCTTGGTTACTTGGACAAGAATCTCCTCACTTTCGATTTAGCCTTATGGGGATGAAGAAGGCTTCTTGTAGCATGAGCTTAGCAATTCTCACACTTTGGGACTTAGAATTTGGAACTTGGAGAGTAGAAATACTAACTAGCTTTTCAAAGGCAAAAGGACAAGCTTTTATAGATAGAGGAGAAGGAGTTAGGATCATCCACAAGATTCATGGGATTGGCCTTATCACTAAGAAGCTTCCATGAGAGGTGGAGAACTACTTCCCTTCTATGGAGATTCAAAGCCCAATTGAACTAACCCAAGCTGGAATCAGTTCATGAATAGGTTAAGAAGAACCTTCGTAAGTTGGTTTATTAAAAACTTTACCCAACTGGGCTAGCGCAAGTGCAACTCTGAGACAAAGCGCCAGCTGGTGCACCCTCTTTGGAGGATTTCCCCCATTGGTGCAAATGATATACTGTGGAACAGCGCCAATAGAAAAAGGGCTATTTTTATGGGTATTTTGCAGAAGGTGTCTTCAGGGCATATGAAGTACATACTCAAGAGGATACAATGCAAGTGTTTTCAGGTTATGTCACTTCTCACAGGTCCCGGAATAAGTCCTCCAATGTGTGGGAGAAGGGGTAACAGGGACAGTGACAAATTACTATGTAACAAATGCCCCCTAAAGCATGAGGCCCGAGAGAGAGAGGGGTGAAATGCTTTACAAGAACATGGCCAACTGAAAACACTACCGTCGGAGAACCTGCATGAAGAAGGACAACTGATATCTCAAGTACATGATGTATGTGGTATGGGCGCAGCCATCCATAGCAGAGTACATAAAAATGTGGATCCAAGGTATGGACGCAGCCATCCAGGAAGGATCGATAAGTAGAATCAGGCATGGTCGCAGCCATCCAGTGAATGAGTCATGTAATGATATTAATAATCCACAATATCGCAACCTAGATCTCAACAGACAAAATCCAGGGTCTTGCGCTCTATCTCGACCCAAACAAAGTACAAGTTCAAGCATGCAAATATGGGAGTCAAAGTCGAACATGCAAGAACATCGTCTGATTACCAGTCAATGATGAAAATTGTTAATAGATGCAAGAGGTACCACCAATAATGACAATGGTCCTCAAGGTACTATAGGTACAATATATGGCATGCGAATCAGTGAGCTGGTGTCGAACACCCGTAGAATCATTCAATCGGAGGCCAATGATGAAAACCTCGCGTTGAACACAAAGAACCTGCCATTGAGGCATGCAGGCTCCAAGGCACCTGAAGGGAGTCTCTAAGTCAACTTCCTGGATAATGAGATGAAGTCGACAGGAAGTGACCTTGATCGAAGGTGGGCCAGAATGTTTCCCACATCATCGACACGAGACAGAGAAGGATAAGATGTTTTGTGTGAGGTAACAGAAGGAGGTTGAGTACTCTGCAGAGGTCAACTTCCCTTGAATATATTATCGGCACGACAATGGACTTGCCAGTATTTGACATCAAATGATCAGGGGTCATGGTGACAGGGCAATGAGCAGATGAGAGGTCAAACAAGATAACCCAAACCCACGGAGGTGAGTGTAAAAATAGGATGAGATGTCCCCACCTAGACATGAATGTAGACAAGTGCCATGTTCAAGAGCGACATACTGTCGACACGACAATAATTGTGGTTCCATTTTCCCCACCATTGTTGGCGAGTACCCCGATTATTTTTTATGACAAGCGTGATGGGGATAGCATATGATTGTGAGGCATCATTTCGATGGAATCCTATGTCATTAAGTTTTAACGAGTCTGACAAAGGAAGAAATCGACATCTTTTCATGTTTAGAGAGTTTGAAAAGATAGAAAAAAAGTAAACTCCAAGGGTGTCCTTTTTCGTAAAGTTGTGTCTCTCGAGCCCGAAAAAGTATAAAACAATGTGCGAAAGAACCGCTTGATCATTACGACCGAGGAGTACTTTTCATAAGTAGTGATTTCGATCTAAAAAAGTAAAAAAGTGATCAAAACCATGTCATTTCGTAACCGTTAACGAACCTGAAATGACAAGGGTCCGACGATCTTTTCATCTTTACACGGTCAGAAAAGAGTTTAAAGAGGACCGCCTCTCATTTACATTTAACGAGTCAAGAGGAATAACTCAGCAATCTTTTAATCTTTAAACGGTCAGAAAAGAGATGAAAGCAGACCTCCATTTTTATTCTCTTTAATGAGTCAAGAAGAGAAAAATACTCGGAAATCTTTTCATATTTTACGAGTCAGAAAAGAGCTTAAAGGTGACTCATCCTAGAGGAATGAGTGGTATAAAGGGTAGCAACTGGTTTTAGCAATGGTGGAACTGCTCAAAACATGTAATGGTCAAGAGGTTGGCTGACAAAACCACTCTTAACTACGGTCCCTCAGGAAAGGTAAAACAAGCAAGTGAAAGCATATGATCGGCCAATGAGATGGTGGCAATGGGATGAAAACAACTAAGGCTCATCTAACAAAATTTAGCGGATAAAGACGGCAATCACGAGATGTAAAATGGGTATGGGTTCATTTTTACACAAGCTTGAACCATGGAGAACTCTGCTTGGATTCGG
>APFE031654496.1:299762-382709 GCA_000404065.3 Pinus taeda
CCTTATCACTAAGAAGCTTCCATGAGAGGTGGAGAACTACTTCCCTTCTATGGAGATTCGAAGCCCAACTGAACTAACCCAAGCTGGAATCAGTTCATGAATAGGTTAGGAAGAACCTTCGTAAGTTGGTTTGTTAAAAACTTTACCGAACTGGGCTAGCGCGAGTGCGAATCTAAGACAGAGTGCCAGCTGGCGCGCCCTCTTTGGAGGATTTCCCCCATTGGCGCGAATGATACACTGTTAAATAGCGCCAATAGAAAAAGGGCTATTTTTATGGGTATTTTGTAGAAGGTGTCTTCAGGGCATATGAAGTACATACTCAAGAGGATACAATGCAAGTGTTTTCAGGTTATGTCACTTCTCACAGGTCCCGGAATAAGTCCTCCAATGTGCGCGAGAAGGGGTAACAGGGATGGTGACAAATTACTGTGTAGGTAGCCTCTAAGTCTTTTTTCCAACCTCATAGGTTTGATCGACATTGGATTCTTCAATAAATATTTATGCCCAATCTCCCACGATGACCAGATTATAGACTTGTTCTGACCTTCAGCACTGAAACTGATACCCAACAAACTAAAGTCCATCCTATTTTTGTAACTATTTACGAAATTTGAATCCAATGCTCAGAGAGAAAGTTATGACAATTTTCCCAAAGTCACCTGTTTGACATGGAATTTGGGAGCCTGTAAAAACCCTAAAGTCCTCAGGTCATATGTCCGAAAATATAGCTCACCAAGATTTGAAATTTTGTCACGTGGTTCATCAATATTTTGGCTCAAAAGGGTTTTAATTTTAGCTTATGAAGCTTCTTATAAAAAACATTATAGCAAAAATTCGACGATGGCCTATTTGAAGTAGTGAAATCCTAGAATCCAAGGCTCTAAACTTGCTTCAAAACAGACCTTCAAACTTGGTCATAATTTTGTGCCATAACTAGATCTCAATGAAACCTAAAACTCCCTGCAACAAATCCTACGTTAGAAGCTCATGAGGGCCAAAAAATTACAAAGGTATTCTCACAAGGTAGTTCGTTGAAAAGTTCTTGCTAGAGGAGGATATGAGGGTCACTGTTTATAGAAATGTCTTGAGTTGAGAGGGTCCTCAAAAAGTGAACATTGGAGGGATTTTAGGAACATGAATCATTATTAATTATTGACTATTCAATGACCACAACCAATGATGAGTGCCATGCCACAACCCCATGGCATTTTATCCCACTAACTGGGGTTACTAACTTCACATACGAATAACTCTCAAACCGTGAAGAACTACATTGCATGCCATTTATCAACGGAAACATATCGATAAGTAGAATCCATCTAGAATATCCTTGACTCAAAATATGATGAGTTGTCAAGTCAAAATTCCCATGCAATATTGGGGTAGCCCCTGGTGCTGCTTGGGTTGACATCAATGATAACCACTAATCAACAACTATTCTAGGTCAAGTTACCTATTTTGTGGGTCATAAACTCCTTGCTATAACAAGTTGTGGACTATGCATTTCTAGGTTGATTGTTGAGCATAAGGGGTCGAGTTCATTGACTGTTAGAGGGTAGAGTTTCTTTTGTTTCTAGTTGAGATATATATTCCACTAGAGGAATGATTTTACCTTGTTAGTGGGTTCATTCTCTCAAGAAGAAGTCAAGTTTTTAGTGTTCTTGCAACTGTTGTACAAGTGAAATCACTTTCTAGGTTATACACACATGTTCTAAATGTTATTGGGTTTTTCACCATTTTTAAGGGAGCCACCATCAGCTAGGAGATTACTTGTTGAAATATGCCTCTTTTATAGTGTTCCCTTGTTTTATTACAACCTCAATATTAATTCTTTAAACATGGAGTTCTTGTGTTATTGAAATATGATCAGGATGCTACCAGGCCCTGCATTTTCATTTCTTGTAAATATCTTAATATCATATTATAAAATGGAGTTGTATAGTTGAATATAAGCACATATCATAGGTTTTCAAGTCTTTATCAGCCTCTCTTCGCACTGTACATCTTTGAGTGGCATAGAATCTATTCAAAGTGCACCTACAACAATACATCCACAAATTGTTTGACAAAATTATTCAATGGCATATTTAAGTAAACCTAAAAGAAATTGTGAATAAATTTGAGACATCTGAGGAGGATGTTTTACACAGACTTTCACACCAATTGCAAGAAACACGTCGATTAGGGTAGTTACTTCCAATGCAACAGAGATGGGATGGAGGAAACATTACATGGATGTAAATCTAGGTTTTATGAACAAAATTATATAGGAGGAGGTGTATATCGAGTAGCCACAAGGCTTTGAGGTGCATGGGAGAGAACCTCATGTATGCATCCTAAAAGGGGCCTTACATGGACTAAAGCAAGATCCCAGAGCTTGGTACTCTAGGATTGATACCTACTTGCAACAAATAGATTTTGATAAGAGTGAGGAAGATCCCAACCTATACTAGATAGTGGTCGGTGGAGATCCTCTTATTCTCGTACTATATGTGGATGATCTCTTTATTATAGGTTCAGAGAGGCTCATAGCTAGTTGCAAGAAAGATCTTGATTTAGAGTTTGAGGTGAAATATATCGAGTTGAGGCATTGTTTTTTGGGCTTGGAGGTTTGGTAGGAAACAGGACATATTTTCTAGGACAAGGGAAGTATGCATTTGACATCATGAAGAGATTTTAGATGGAGGATTGTAAGCCTATGTCAATACAAGTGATAACCAACTGGAAGAAGTCAAATGCTTAGGAGGGTGAGTTGGTGGATCCCACCTTGTATCGTCAATTGATAGGATGATTGATTTATTTGGTTAACACCATGCCAAATTCATTTTTTTTTGTCAAAACTCGTATTCAATGCATGGTTGAGCAAAGGGGAGTGTGCAAGGTGGTAGAAAAACGTGTGCTCAAGTACCTTCGAGGTACAATGGATTTTGGACTGGATATTTGAGATGGGATGGAGTCAGTTTGGTTGTTTACAAAGAGTTAAACTGGAAAGGAAGTTAGTGGATAGGGAAAGAAATTCATGGAGTTGTTTCAGTTTGGGATTAACAATTGTGTCATCGTTAAACAAGAAATAAAATTCAATGTCATTAAGTTCTACTAATGCAGAGTATATGGAAACTAGTCAGGAAAGTTGTGAGGCCATATGGCTTCGCAAGTTACTGGTTGGTTTATTTGATCAACAGTTGTATCCTACGTGATTTAATGTGACAATCAAAGTTGCATTAAACTCTCAGAAAAATTTGGTATTTCATGATATGTCAAAACATATTAAGATCATGTATCACTTTATCCGGGATTATGTTAAAAGAGGGAAATTAATCTTCAACATATATCCACAGATGAATAGGTTGCATAGATTCTCATGAAGTCATTAATGAAAGGAAAGTATTTGTTTTTCAAAGACAAGTTGGGAGTGTTCAAGAACACTTTCCTCACTAAGAGGAAATCTTGAGATTTTAGCTCAGACACTCTCTTCCACATGTTAAAATATGTGACTATATTCGGTCTCCGTAGATTTATTTGAGTTACAATGATATATATCTATCAAAATAATGAAGAAAATATCTTTATTATTATTATTATGATTTATTAAAGCATGGGTTTCATGCTTGGGTCATCATGTTTTAGGTCAAAGTCCCCATTGAGGACTTCTAGGATTTATTCTGAGTCATTAGAGTAATTGTCCATTTAGAGAGACCCTTCTTGGGAGATTGAATCATGCAAAAAGAATTAATATTGAGTCAAATATGATATTTGTCCCCTCCACACCAAGTTGGCCTCAAGGAGATCAAGTCAACTTCAAGAAGTGCAATTCGACCTCACTAGAAGGTTATATATACAAGCCAGTTCAAATTCATTTGGAGCATTCACTCTCTCTCATAAGTTCGATATCCAAAAGAAAGAAGCTAGGAAGTGTGATGTTGGAAAACAATTGGAAAAGGAATGGAAAAGGGTGTGAAATTTGGAAGGAAGGAAGAAGACATCAAAATCAAAGTTTTGGGCCATCTATCTCTCACTTGAGTGAAGTATCTAAGAAGATCGAAATTTTTCTTGTCTATTCAAAGTTGCTACTGCAAGTCATTGTTGCTAGGTCGAAGTTGCTATTGAAGGGTTATCATCTGAAAGAAGGAAGAAAGGGCTAACTTGGTGTGGAGGAAGTTGTTTTATAGGTAAAGAGTCTTGGATTATCTCGTGAAACTATTGAAGGAAGAATTTTCGACAGGATTTTCTCCTAGATAGGGGTTTTTCCTTGGTTGTCCACCTACATCTAGTGTCTTTGTGATATTTTTTTGGTAATTTCTTGATGAACAAAAAGATAAAACACGAACATAAAGATAAAAGAATTACAAGTAATTATATATGTAATAAATCATTCTACCTTTCTAACTTTCTAACATGGTATCAGAGCTAAGGTGAACAAGGAAAAAGGAAGTTTTGAGAATCTATTGAAAGCAGTCTAAGAAATATCAAAAGGATCGAACAAGTGGTCATATAAGGACCTCTTATAAGGGAAGAATTTTACTACCTTCAAGTATAATGTCTAACAAATTAAAAGGTGAGAAAAACTTGTAAGGAGCATCAAATTATAGACCATGGAAGAAGAGAATTGAACTCACTCTTGAAAATAACAAAGTCTTGGATATGGTTAAAGGAAAAGTGAAGAAACCTACCGAAGGATCTAGTGATGTAGATAAAGTAATTTTTAGAGAGTTGGAAATATTGGCAATGACACTAATGGAATAAATCATAAAGGAAAATCTTGTCCCATACATTTCTAACATATACCATGCTCAAGAAATGTATGAAGCTTTATCAAAATTGTTCACTATCAAGAACATCTATCAAGTAGCAAGTCTGAAGAATGAATTGATGACCTCAAAAATGACAAAGGATGACACTATGGCTTCCTTTCTAAGGATATCTAGAATTAGATATGACCTTCAAGCCATAGACGAAATTGTACCGGGGAAAGAGCTAGTGATTACTGTATTATTGGGTTTTCCACCTACTTGGAGTGCTTTTTCTTCGGGACTCAACAACTGGAAAGAAAATCCTACATTCAAAAAATTATGGAATGCATGTAGCCAAGAAGAGATGATAATCTCATTAGTATCCAACAATGCAAAAGAAAAGGGTTCAAATGCATACTCCACTTATCATAAGAAAGGAAACTTCAAGAAGTCAAAAGGGTCAAGAAGGAAGGAATAATGTCCAAAATAGAATGCTACCAATGTCATAAAATGGGTCACTATAAAAGTGCCCGTCCTAACAATCCAAAGAAAAAGAAAAGGAACAGGGGCCAAGATAATGTTACTGAAGAAATATCTCTAAAGAAGTATAAAGCCGAAGAACTAGATATAAGGGACTTAAACTACGAAGTCACTTTCTCTAAGCTTTAATTGTTTCATTTTTTATTTCTAGTACTTGTAGGCTCAACATATTTTGGAAAAAAATATTTGATTTGTTTTAATAAGGTTACAGGTATCCCTCAAGCTTGGAGGGACCCCTCACCAACCTCCAAAGATAAGTATCTTATTACCTTTTCATTTTTAGTTTTCCTTACTTATCTAGTTTTGTTTGCATTAAATACTAATCACATTTCTATTCATATTTTTCTTGTTTAGGAAAAGCTTGTTGAATACTCAAGGATTATGGAAGAAGGCCTCACAAGACCAAGCACTGGAATTACAAGGTTTTTTAAACAAAAGGTATGCCTTAGACTTTAAGTTTTTCTCTCCTCATGATATTCATTCTTGATAAACTATTCTACATTACTAACATTGTTGTGTCTAGATCTCTTGAATCATAAAGATTCTTGATTTGGTGATTCATCATTAGATAAATATACCCTCCTCATAACTTTGATTGATATTGTGAAACCCTAGAAAGGTTCTTTGTAAAACCCTAACTTATGGGTATGTCGATGATAATGTATGAGACCCTAGCCTACTTACGGTTACTAGTGAAGTCAAATAGAATGCTACTCTTGATGTTTTGATGGTGTCATGTTTGGGGTTTTGATATGAAAACCATAACTTGTTAAGGGTTGTATGGTGATGTCTGAAATCTCAAACCTTTGAAGTATTGATATATTAGGGTTTGCTATGTTTTAACCTTAAATCATTAGGGTTTGGTAGGGTGTATAAGAAAGACCCTTATTAATTTCGTAGAAATGAAATCCTATTTATATTTGTGTTTGTCTGATCAAACCCTATATGATCAAGTTTGTTATATGTCTAAATTTTAATATATTAGTATTTGTGGCATTGGGTTTGATTAAAACATGTTATGGTATGCTAGTGAACAATGATGGAATCCTATATATATGTGTTGACCTAATTGTTGATCATCATGAGTCCTAGGATTTGGAACTAATCCCTAGTCAAAGTTTGATTCTCTAGGATGACAGTGTTTTTGAATTCTAGGGTTTTGTAACTAAACCTTAGCAGAAGTTCAATTCTCTAATATGTGATGAAAAGTGTGATAAGCTGATATTTATGAAATATTGTTGAAATCTGAATTTGAGTTGTGATTGGTTTTGATTGTTGGAGCTTAATGTCTCATGTATGAAATCTATGATCTTGCACTAAATCCTAGTGGAAGTCTGACATATGAGTTCTAAAGTTGTTAACATATGATTGTAGAACTATATTTTTTTGAATTGCTTCTAGCATTTGCAATATTTTTTATGACATACCTTTGGAAGAAATATTGAATCCTTAGATATAATGAAGGTTGTTATCCTGATTGAGGTACTCAAAGTCTTGATGATGAAATCTAGGATCTATGAAAAAACCCTACTATGTAGTTGAAGTATAAAAGTATGTGTTTCCTATGAAACTAACTACGTTTAGGTATTTGATGTTTAATATCTGGAGCTTCCATTATTGTATGATGTGGTTAACTTCATGCTTATATAGACTTGGTTTTTCTTTCTATCTAAGTTGTGTAGGTACATAATCTTCAAGATAATGAAGATGCTCGTAAGTAAAGCTAATATGATAAGCATGATGAAGAAATTTATATGAACGATGATGGTCATAAGAAGAATGGAAGCCATGAAATATTCTCTGATGTCATAGAAAATAATTTGAGCTCCTTAAGTTAAGCAGGAGCTTGGATGAAAGGAATCTTCCTAGTTGAGAGGGAGGGCATATCATAGTCATGATCGACACCTTGAAAGAAGAAATTGGACAATGTATTTTGAGGAGTTGTTGTAATAAGAAAAGCAGGATCTGCTTGTGGAATATGTTGTTGCATGTGAAATAGGAAAGGAAGATGTATGATTAAGGAATCTTCTGTCAATATTCATTTGGGAGTCCTACTATGATAAATTGAGAAGCAACATCAGCTATCTGGAAGACCCCAATGGTTTGTGTTTACTTATGTACATTTGAAAGTTTTCTACTAATTAGGGTTGTGTTTGTAGAGGTAAATCTCTTAGAGGTTTGATAGCATGTTGGTTACATGAGAGATATTTGTTACCAATCTGTTTGAATGGGGAGGATTTGTTACCTACTGGAATAATCAGGAGTGTTAAGGCTTTGTGTGTAATACACATTGCCTAGGAGGACATTTGGCCCACACTTTCTGTTGATGTCTAGATCCCGAAGTAGGGAGGGTGGCATTGGTCATAGAGCTCTCACTTTGGATATGCACCTAGATCCCTAGGTTGATGGTTAGAAAGTAAGCCTGATGGTACCTAGAGAGGTTGAAATCTTTATTCCATATTAGTCCCACCCAAATAGATTTCCCTGGTCAAGAATCTAGTCTATGGCATCGTGAGTGCCTAAATTGTTTGAAGACCTTGGATAGATTTCCCTGGTCAGGAATCTAGTCCATGGCATTGCGGTGCCTAAATTCTTCATCGTTCATGTGTTTTGAGATCTTCCTTGTACTTGTTATTATGAATACATCCCTAGTTAAGATGGATTGTTGAAATATGTAACTACCTTTGGTCTTCATAAATGTATTTGAGTCACAATGATATATATTTATCAAAGAATGAAGAAAATGTTTTTATTATTATTATTATTATTGTGACTTATTAAAGCATGGGTTTCATGCTTGGGTCATCATGTTTTAGGTCAAATTCCCCATTGAGGACTTCTAGGATTTATTCTAAGTCAATAGAGTCATTGTCCATTTAAAGAGACCCTTCTGGGGCATTTGAATCATGTACAAATAATTAATATTGAGTCAAATATACTATTTGTCCCCTCCACACCAAATCGGCCTCAAGGAGATCAAGTCGGATTCAAGAAGGGAAATTCAACCTCACTAGAAGGTTATATATACAAGGTAGTTTGAATTCATTTGGAGCATTCACTCTCTCTCATAAGTTTGATATCCAAAAGAAAGATGTTGGGAAGTGTGAATGTTGGGCATGGGATCCCCTGCAACATTTTTTGGGGTTCAAAGCCCAAATTTTGGTCAATTTTATTGTAAGACTCCGTGAATTTCGGGTGTGGAGTGCGAAGTCTAGGATGAGTCATAGAGTTGTCCACCCTAAAATATTGTAATTTAAGGTAAAGTTGTATCGGCCTACCCATGGTCCGCAGACCATGGGATTGTATAAATAGAGTGAGGCTCTAAGTGTAAAGGGAGGGAGAAAGGAGATGAAGGATAGAATAGAAAAGGCATGGTTCAAAATAAAGTGAATCTGAAGTGTACTGGGTCATAGTAGTAGGTAGAGGCTCTGTAGTTGAGTGCGCAGAGGCCTAGAAGTGTCCATAGTTGAGTGCGTGGACCCATGCAGCTGAGTGTGCAAGATGGAGTCAGGTTTGTAACTGAGATTGGAAGTTAATAAAGAGAAGTTTACTCTATGCATCTGTTCATGAATCTGTATTTTGTTGTTATGCATTACTTTTACTCGGTTTACTTACTGTGCACCATTGATAATTACTTGCATGAATTTTTATATATGAAGGTAATCAAAGTAATCAACTAACATAACCTAATTAAGGAAGAGTTGGGTGAATAACAAGGGTCGCGCTATGGCTAGAACTACGCGAAGACAATATTAGAATGCACGGGGTGTCCGCCGGTGCACGTAGCGCAGTAAGTGCGAAGGTTGGGCCGCGTACAAATTACCTCATATCAGAAATCCCCAGGGTGTGGAAACCTGGTTCTAGCACCCTCCCATACTACTTTGGGTGAGACCTCAATCCGCGCTCTGCATATTGCTGCCAAAAGGGCCAAAAGGGCCAAAAGTACTAGGATTTACTTGGATAAATCACTTCTAAACCTGGGTCAAGCCCCACTAAGCCAACAAATGGTTTCGTTGCCGGGACTAGGATCTACATAAGGGATGTCTGATGTCATGCCATTGGAACCCAACAAAGAAGGAAATTGAAGAGTTGTTGGACAAGAAGATTCATGAGTTCGTGACACAGGAAAATAGAACTCAGTAAGTATCCAAGGAAAAGTGGTTGGAGAATTACGTGTATACGGAAATCCACGAGATTTTCTTTGCACCCTTTCCATCTGAAATGTATGAGTGGATCGCAAGGTTAGCCGACGGCTAGGGAAGGTGTAGGCTCGACCAACTGAAAGTGTGGACTTCGAAATTAGTGCGCAGACTAGAAGCATCAGAAGATAAGATCACACGATCTGTGGACCATTGCCTCGACCGGATAATAGGGGGATTTATCACTGAGTTTGCAGTAGACACGACCGTGAGCTACAGCAAGGTAGAACGATGCTTTCTCAAAGGACCGTGAGGTAAGTATATTAAGTCTTTGAATACTTGGATTAAGATGTTATTGTATGAAAAAAGGGTCATGTGAATACATTAATGTATGGGACTATGCAAAGCGGAAAGATCTACAAAAGTAGAAAAGAATTAGAAAACAGCCCCTTAATTTCACCCTCATGAGAAAGCAAGGAAGAGTTCGCTAAGGTTTCTCTGAGAAGCGCAGTCAGTTTGATAAGGCAGTGCATTCGACGGCTACCACCTCTACCCACACCAACACCCACTTCGCCTCCCTCACCTCCATCTCCACCCACTCCACCTCCACCACCTCCACAGTGCAGTATGGTGAGCGCGATCAAATTACCAGTATTCAGAAGGGTAGGGAATAAAGATCCAGACCAATTCTGGTTCGTGGTAAGAGCAGTATGGGAAGCCCAAGGTGTCACAGACGACAATATCAAGAAGGCTACATTGGTGAGTGCGTTGCAGGATCGCGCATTAACATGGTATATCAAGCACTCTAACGACCACCCAAACACAAGGATAGTAGAGATCCAGAACTTGTTGAACAGGGAATTTAGCAATCCAAAGTCAAAAACACAATCAATCATCGAGTTTAAAGAAATCGTGATGCTCCCAGGCAAGACTCCCTAGGATCTAGATCAACGGCTGAAGAGTACGATCCGGGAAGCCAATATGATGTTGACAAATGGATAGCATCACGCATGGTTTGTAGCATCTTTGACACCACACTTGAGGATGGCATTGTCATAGCAGAAACTTTCTACCCAAGTCGAAGCGTTGGAAAGGGCAATAAGATTACATGAGACCCTGATTCAAGAGCCTGGGTTGGGAGTTCAACAAATCCACGCATCGCAAAACAATCTATGTTTGGAAATGAAAAGTTTGAAGTAGGAGAGGGCACCATGGCCAGAGGCACACGAGGAAGTATGGTGTATAAAATGCGAAGGCCAGGACCATGACAAGGATCACTGCTCAGTGTTCGCAAACTACTTGGCAGGAGGAGGGACAATGCCATTGAGACTGGAGGCACAGGCAGGGCAAGCACGGCACCCACTTTATGGTGCGCGATCTGTCAGATAGGAGGGAAACACATAACAGGTAATTGTCATTTATTGCAGAAGTATACACAGACATCCTAGCAACTGTTTTATAATTTCTGCAGGTCAGTAAGCCACAATGAGTGCACTTGCCACAGTTACGAGCTAATGATAGATCGGACCCCTGCCTATAGGATGCAAACCAAAACGCGAGCCCTCGACCCAGATGCAGGGACAGCACGCGCTGGATTTCAGGGGCAAGGTCAAGGAAGAGGTGGAATGGGACCAGGAAGGGTCTGTGGACAATTAATTTGTTACAATTGCAGAGAACTAGGGCACTATGCCCTTGATTGTACCAACCCGACGAGGATATGTTGTACGTATTGTGCTAAGTTTGACCATGAAACAATAGACTGTCCTACGTTGATCATGAGGATGTGCAAAAAGGGGGTATTCCAGCCTCCTTCGACTCAGAGTATACAAATGATGAGGTCTGAGCAGTGTGAAGAGGACCCGAATGTAAACATGATGCTCAGAAGAGGTATGGCCACGGGATAGGATACGAGGAAGCAACTAAAGGAAAGTACATGGGTTCACAAGGCTCTTGCAAAGGAACCCGAGTTTGACTTAGAACATGCAAAGGAGACATTCATGGAAGCTAAGAGGAGCTTTGCGGAGGCCTCCACTTCAGGTAGTAAGGATCAACCAGAGCCAGGAATGGACCCTTCAATGCTCACTAACTTTTTGGAGACATGCATGAAACTGTTGGGCGACAACAAAGCAGTTAAAGGACTACAGGAATTGATCACCAGGTGTGCAGGGTCAAGAGAACCATGTGTAGTCCAGAAATTGAGGAAGCATGAATTGCGCATTGGAAGGGAAATGAGGCTGACTGCACAGATTGGTTAGTATGAAATGGATCGAGTAATCCTAGATCTGGGTTCGAACGCAAATGTATTATTGAAGAAAACATGGGAACGCATGGGCAGGCCCACGCTATAATGGTCCCCTATTCAATTACGAATGGCAAACCAATAGAAGATTTTGCCCATGGGAAGTTTGCAAGGGGTAACAATTGATATTGAAGGCACAAGAACGCAAGCGATTTTGAAGTAATGAAGATTCTCGATGACAACAATCCCTATCCTGCGCTGTTAGGAATAGACTGGGCCACCAATATAAACGGAGTCATCTAAAGAAGTGCAAAATGATCTTCGAGAAAAAGTCACTACGCGTAGTAGTCGCACTGGATCCAGCTGAAGGAGCGCGCTACACTGAACCAGTGCGTGATGATGATCTTGATTGTTTTTACAAGATAACTGTGTGAGACCAGGATTGGGTGAATCCAACTGAAAATGGGAGGATTTCATGGGAGCGTGAAATTTCCTGCACTTTGGATTTAGACAAAGAAGTAGAGTGATTGCAGAATCGGTTGCACGAAGTGACGACGTTGAATTGTAACATGATGGTTAGATCACTGCGTTGCATGACAATAGAGGCAAGAGAGCTACCAACATATGATGGATTGACCGCGGTGGATGAATTCTTGAGAAAATTTGAAAGCATAGTACCGGAACAACAGCGGTTCGATGCATTGAAATGGGCATTGCGCGCAACACCCGCATGATGGTGGGGTACACATCAAGGAAATTTTTGGGATTGGCACGGATGTAGAAGGATGATGCGCCTACGATTTGGGAAACCACAACTACGGTTGGAAGCCAAATACGATGGAAGAGATTACCCACACACGCTCCTCACGAAATGGACCAAGGTCTGCGGGGAAGAACCATAGCTTGAATGGGTACACTTATTCTACCATACCCTAGATGTCATACCCATGAACTGGTATACTTAGACAGAACTCCGACATGGTACAGGCGAATGGGATGTCTTACGCGAGGGATTCTTGTTAACATTCACATTTTAAGATTGTTGGTCAGATACTGTGGATGATGCACTACAAGAAGATCTCTTGGCCCGGAATAAGGGTGTGTTGAATATCTTGAGAGAGCAAGATCTAAAATTCTGGTGATCATTTGGTGAGTCATAGCTAGACCTGAATCAAGGAGAAACCCGAGCATTGCAAGTCAGATCTACTGGTGGGTCAAGATTCTTTCGCCATATGATCAAATCTGTAAATATGATAGTTTGGGGCACAAGCGAAGACTAATAAATTGTCTATACCTAGAGGTGCACAGTCCAGAGACGGGTGCAGGAGTGGACGTGCGCAGTACACGGACAGAGAAAGTTTGTAGCTACGCAGACCATAGAGAGCACAGTTGTGAAAGTGCGCAAGTCACAGACGGCTGCAGGTGCGGAGCTGCGCAGGCCACAGAGAGCGCAGGTGCGAAGCTGTGCAGGCTCGACACAGCGGAAGTGCGGATATCCGCAGGTTACTCTTGGTGAAGTTGCAGACTTTTCTTGAAATATATTTTAGCTGCTTTTGTTTATACCTACAGTGTTCTGGGTTTAAAATTGGAGTCTGGTATTATCTTCTGGTTACAGCATTCTGAGAATTTATTGGTTTGTTAGCCATATACTTGATGATTAATTGATGTTCATGGATCCAGTCTGAAAATATATGAAACGTGGTCCCTGGAAGAAAAGAGAAGGTTGTAGCCTTCTGCAGGTAGTAGCTTGCGTACTAGTATCCCAACTAGTGCAAGAGCTAAGGGGGTTGTAGCTCCCTTCCAGGAGAAGCTGGAGAACGAGAGAGGGTTGTAGCTCTCTGCAGGTAGAAGCCTGCGTACTGGTAAAGGATTGCACCAGTACAAAATCATTGTAAAAATAAGTTTCTAATTGAAAGAAGATAGGGACATATTTCAGCAGGTGGTTTCACCCACATTGGGTTTCCACCTTATATCTGGTGTTCTTCGGTGTGACTGTCTATGTTTCTTGTTCCTATTCACTATTATATGATTCTGACATACAGATGAATGGTTAACATCTAAAGAATAAATTAAATTAAAATATGGAAGGTATATGCAAGTTTCATTAGTCAGATCTGCAAGTGTTTATTGAAAAGATTTGATAATAATGATTCACCCCCCCCCCCCTCTCAATATTATTTCCAACAATGCTTGGGAACTATTGGGACGTTGCTACGGTAGATAAGGTCACTGAGTTACTCCGCAAATACCAAGACTTCTTCTCAACCAAAATCATGGACTTAAAAGGGATCATTGGCGACTTAGGGATGATGAAGATCACTCTGAAACCAGACACGAAGCCAGTTAAGCAGCGACCTTACCGCTTGAACCCAAAGTATAAAGAAAAGATCCACGACAAATTAGACAAAATGCTCGCAGCCAGAATTATCAAACCAGTGGAAGAATCCGATTGGGTGAGTCTTATGGTAGTGCAGGAGAAAAAACTAAAAGGAGAAATAAGAATGTGCGTGTACCTCAGGAAGCTTAACGATGTCTGTGTTCACGATCCATTCCTGACACCATTCACAGATGAAGTATTAGAGAATGTTGGTAGTCAGGAAGCTTACTCATTCATGGATGGCTTCTCAGGGTACCATCAAATCAAGATCATGCCAGAAGATAGGAGCAAAACAACCTTTGCAACAGAATGGGGCTGCTTTCAGTACACCGTTATGCCCTTTGCTTGAAGAACACACTAGAAATATTTTCGCGCATAGTGGTAGAGGTGTTCAAATAATACATCCACAAGTTCTTGGAGTTCTACCTAGACAATTGGACTGTCTTCGAATTAGTTAAGCACCATGTAGCGAGCTTACGTTTGATGTTGGATACTTGCCATCGACACCAGATTGCGCTAAACCTTAAAAAGTGCACCTTCCTTGTTCCCTTTGGAAACCTGCTAGGCCATGTGGTTTGCAAACAAGACCTGATGGTGGACCCTATGAATATTGTTGTTATTTTGAATCTGGAAGCACCGCGCAGTGTCAAACAACTACGTGCTACTTTGGGGCACACGAGATACTATAGAAAGTTTATCAAGAGTTATGCTCAAATAACTACACCAATGGAAAAGCTATTGAAAAATATGTGACATATTGTTGGAATGATGATTGCATGAAGATTTTGGATGTCCTGAAGGGGAAACTGGCCTCCGCGCAAATTTTTGTCTTTCCTAAATGGGACGTGGAATTTCATGTACATGTTGATGCGTCGTGTATCGCGTTGGGAGCCATGCATCGATCACCCGATCGCGTTTGCAAGTTAAATATTGTCCAAAGAAGAAAAGAACTACTCTACCACTGAATGTGAGGGGTTGGCAATGGTGTACGTGCTCCAGAAATACTGACACTATTTACTAGGCAAACATTTCAAGATGTATACCGACCGCTCCATGTTGAAATACTTGGTGAACAAGCCTATGTTGGGGGGGCGCATATGCATATGGCTTTTACTGTTTCAAGAATATGATTTTGAGGTCATAGTCAAGCCGAGACACTTAAACATAGGACCAGACCACTTGTCACGAATTGATGTGGGTGAGGAACCAACAAATTTGGAGGAGGGACTACCTGATGTACATCTCTTTGTAGTAAGCGTCACGGACAGACACCTCGAAGACATAATCAAATTTCTAACAACAGGGACCGCATCGAAGGGGTACTCAATCTTCATCTAAGAAGGAATTGGTGGTGTGCGCAGTGGACTTTTCTTTCATCGCGGGGCACCTCTACAAGATGGGCAACGATAAGCTATTGTGAAGATATGTACCTGAATTTGAACGAGGTTAGATCCTCGCGAAAGCACATGGGGGTGTTGTAGGAGGACACTATGCAGGACGTGCGACTGCACAAAAGATTCTTTGCGTAGGGTTATGGTGGCCGACCTTGCACCAGGATTCGAAAGTGCATTGTAAGGCTTGTGACATATGTCAAAGGACAGGAAAACCATCACGAAGGGACGAGATGCCACTAAATCCCCAAATGACACTACAGTCATTTGAGAAATGGACAATTGAATTTGTGGGACTGATCAAACCTTAGGTAAAGATGAGTGCGCACTACATCATCACCACGACGAAGTACCTAACATGATGGGCGGAAGCACAACCGGTCAAGGCCTGCATGGCTGCCATGACTGCGAAGTTTCTATTCGAAAACGTGTTGAGTTCCAGGTTTATCACCAGAAAAGTACACCATACCACCCACAAGCTAATGGAACAGTAGAAGAATTCAATTAAATATTGGAGACTGCACTGACCAAAGTATGTAATGCACAACGGGATGACTGGGACCTACATGTACCCGCTATGTTATGGGCGTACAGGACAATGTGCAAGAAATTGACGGGACAGACACCATTTCGGTTGGTCTATGGGACGAAAGCAGTCATGCCGATGGAATACATCATACCTAGTCTGTGAATAGCAGTGCTCATAGGCATGATGGACCGCGAAGCCCTGGAAGAAAGGCTCACGCAACTAGAAGAACTCAAGGAAGAACGATTTCTGGCTGGATTTCACCAACAAATACAAAAGCAATGGAAAAAGCCTGGCACGACCACCATATCAAGTTGCGCATCTTCAAGGTAAACGACCTAGTATTATCGTATGATAACAAGTTTGAAAATTTTCCGGCAAAATTCAGAATGCACTGGTTGGGACCATATGTGGTAAAATAGGTAACAGACAATGGTGTGGTCTAGCTAGTCAAACTTAGTGGAGAAACCTTCCCAGGAAAAGTAAACGGCAGTCACTTGAAGCCCTACACGGGCGGGCCGACCATCTGAATAACCGACCGTAGCACAGTCTTCCCGACCCAAGGAGCTGGACAAGGGTGAGGGCTATGAACATAAGCACCATAAGCTAGTACCAAAGAAGAGACACAAGTCAGACACAGATGATTCAGAAGCAGGAATGGAGCAAATCCAACAGACGATAGAATAGTGCGTTGCGGACCTTCACATAGCACGGGCACAGTTGGAGGAGCTTCATGCCAAGATTGCCACACCAGTAGAGTGACTCGGGATGGGTCACAATGATTGCGTTGGGGGCCTGTTGGGCATGGGATCCCCCGCAGCATGTTTTAGGGCTCAAAGCCAAAGTTTTGGTCAAATTTATTATAAGACCGTGAATTGCGGGTGCGGAGCACGAAGTCTAGGATGAGTCATAGGGCTGTCTGCCCTAAAATATTGTAATTTAAGTTAAAATTGTGTCAGCCTACCCATGGTCCGCGGACCATGGGATTGTATGAATAGAGCATGGCTCTAAGTGTAAAGGGAGGGAGAAAGGAGAGGAAGAATAGAATAGAAAAGGCATGGTTCAAAGTTAGAGTGAATCTGAAGTGTACTAGGTCATAGTAGTAGGTAGAGGCTCTATAGCTGAGTGTGCAAAGGGCTAGAAGATTTCGCAGTTGAGTGCATGGGCCCCTACAGCTGAGTGCGCAGGGTGGAGTCGGGTTTGTAATTGAGATTGGAAGTTAATAAAGAGAAGTTTACTCTGTGCATCCGTTCATGAATCTGTATTTTTTTGTTATGCATTACTTTTACTCTGTTTACTTACTGTGCACCATCGATAATTACTTGTATGAATGCTTATATATGAAAGTAATCTAAGTAATCATCTAAAAAAACCTAATTAAGGAATACTTGTGTGAATAACATGGGTCGCACTACGACTAGAACTGTACGAAGACAGTATTACAGGGCATGGGGTGCCCGTTGATGCACATAGCGCAGTAAGTGCGAAGGTTGGGCCGCGTACAAATCACCTCATATCAGATATCCCCAGGGTGTAGAAACTTGGTTCTAGAACCCTCCCATACTACTTCGAGTGAGACCTCAGTCTGCGTTCCCCGGACTGTTGCCGAAACGGCCAATAGTACCGGGATTTGCTTAGCTAAATCACTTTTGAACCTAGATCAGGCCCCACTAAGCCAACAACGAAGTTGGAAAAGAGCTGGAAAAGGACTGGAAAAGGGTGTGAAATTTGGAAGGAAGGAAGAAGACATCAAATCGAATTTTTGGGCCATCTATCTCTCACTTCAATGAAGTAACTAAGAAGATCAAAATTTTCCTTGTCTATCCAAAGCTGCTACTGTAAGTCGTTGTTGTTAGGTCGAAGTTTCTATTGAAGGGTTATCATCTGCAAGAAGTAATAGAGGGATGACTTGGTGTGGAGGAAGTCTTTATCTAGGTCAAGAGTCTTGGATTATCTCATGAAACTATTGAAGGAATAATTGTTGACTAGGTTTTCCCCTAGATAAGGGTTTTTCCCTGGCTACCCACCTAAATTTGGTGTCCTTGTGATAGTGTTTTGGTAATTTACTGATGAACATAAAGATAAAAGAATCACAAGTAATTATCTATATAAGAAAATCTTTTTTTCTTTCTTATTTTCTAACATGGTATCAAAGTTAAGGTGAAGAAGGAAAAAGGAAGTTTTGAGAATCTATCGAAATGAGTCTAAGAAATCTCAAAAGGATTGAACAAGGGGTCATATAAGGAGCTCTTGTAAGCGAAGAAGCTTACTACCTCCAAGGACAATGTCTAACACAATAAAGGGTGAGAAAAAATTGGAAGGAGCATCAAATTACAGGGCATGGAAGAAGAGAATTGACCTCATTCTTGAAGAGAACAAAGTCTTGGATTTGGTCAAAGGAAAAGTGAAGAAACCTATCAAAGGATCTAGTGATGTAGATAAAGTGAAGTTTAGAGAGTCGGAAATATTGGCTATGACACTAATGGTAGAAATCATAAAGGAAAATATTGTCCCATACATTTCCAACATAGACCATGCTCAAGAAATGTATGAAGCCTTTTCAAAATTGTTCACTATCAAGAACATTGATCAAGTAGCAAGTTTGAAGAATGAATTGAGGACTACAAAAATGACAAAGGATGACATTACGGCTTCCTTCTTTGTAAAGATATCTAGAATTAGAGGTCACCTTCAAGCCATAGATAAAATTGTATTAGAAAAAGAGCTAGTGATTACTACATTATTGGGATTTCCACCTACTTGGAGTTCTTTTTCTTTAGGACTCAACAGCTGGAAAGAAACTCCTGCATTCCAACAATTATGGAATGCCTGCAGCTAAGAAGAGATGAGAATCTCATTAGTATCCAACAATGAAGAAGAAAAGGTTTCAAATGCATACTCCACTTATCACAAGAAAGGAAACTTCAAGAAGTCAAAAGGGACAAGAAGGAAGGTAGACATGACCAAAATAGAATGCTACCAATGTCATAAAATAGGTCACTATAAAATTGGTTGTCCTGACAATCTAAACAACAAGAAAAGGAACAAGGACCAAGCTAACGTTACTAAATAAATATCTTCAAAGAAGAATAAATTCAAAGAACTGAATATAAGGGACTTACACTACTAATTACTTTGCTCTAAGCTTTAGTTGTTTCATTTTGTATTTCTAGTATTTGTAGGTTTAACATATTTTGGAAAAAAAATGATTTGTTTTAATAAGGTTATAGTTATCCCTTCCCCAATAGGGGTGATTGGACGGTGCTAGAAGTGGCAACAAAGCGGCCCTTGGGGCCTGCTCCGGCTACATGTGCTTCATAACTTCACATTCATGCAAACTCAGTGCATTCAATACACAGGTATGTGGGAGGCTCTTACTGTGTTTATAATTGCAGGCTGGTCATGGAGGAATTTTAGTGTGGAAGCTTGGGAGATATGTTTTGGTAAGCAAGGAGTGTGGGTGTGTATCAATGGTGGCTCCCCAGGGCTTTAACCTTCACTGAGAGGCGCGATGGGGGATCAAGGCCCAATGGTGTGGTCTGGGGTTCATTGATTGCTTTTCCCTTGGGACCCAGGGACATGAACAAGCATGAAGCTTAGCGACCACCAAGCTCTAGCCTGTCGTTGGTTCAAGCAAAAGGAATTTGTCTCGTCAAGCCTTCTTGCCTACATGTGGGATAAGGAGTGTGAGTCTCTTCTTCTCAATGTATGGTGGTTAGTCCAAAACCCTGCCCATATGGTGGTGCTCAAGTGGTAATTAATGGATTTTAAGTGTTCGCTCTCTGGAATTTCTTGGTGTAAGGCTTCCCTCGGGGTGATTGGTATGTCTACTATGTGCAACTATGGATTGAATTGAACCTAGGTTGTTTGTGGCGAAAGAGGTGAAGGCCATCCAGTGTGGACTGTGGCTTGTTTTTCTTGTTCCTTTCAAAGAGTGGTGAGCGGTGTGTAGGTTAAGGAGTTTGAGCCTCCGAGTTTTGTAGGGTTGTTTTCTTAGAACCTTGCCCATCTAGGGGTGCTCGGGTGTGAATTTGTGGGATCTATGTGGTTGTCCTTTGGAATTGTGTGGTGTAAAGTAGGCCTCAATGTGTCTGGGGCGCATATTGTGTGCCTTTACGGGTTGAAGGGCACTTGGGGTGGTTGTGGCGGAGGTGGTGTAGGCCTCCCATTATGGTTAGCAGCTTGTTTATCCTAGCCTTACAGGAGGGTGGTGATCGGTCCAATGCAACAGTGTCCTCGGGGGTGGTTTAGCAACCCAGGTATCGATTATTGTTATTATAGGTGTCCTTTTCAGGGAGCCTTCCCCTTCTCTCTAGTTAATTTGCCTCTTCTCTCAATGCCCCATCAACGGGGTCAGCTCTGCCATGGGTCTGGGAAGAAGCAACCTGAGAGGTGTCCTGCGCCTAGACATAGTGCATCCTCGGCCAATTCTGGTAGCCGAGAAACTGAGGAAACATACACTGTATCTCCAGTTCATTTGCATGGCCAAATGGTAGCTCTGATCACTCTGGAATCTCTTGCAGTGCAGCGTCGTCAAATCCAAATCAATATGGATATCCTCCAAGATCATAGGTATGAAGATAGGAATGAGACTATAGCCTATTTCTAGGACATCCAATATAGCCAGAATGAGATATTAGAGCAGGAACAACCACCTTCACAGTTTGCGAGTGACAGTGGAGCATATTGACTTCCATATCCATGATCATGTCTATTTCTTTGCTACTCCTGTTGTACTTCCTCCTCACCCGCCACCCTGATATGCAGCTGCCAGTTATGGTTTTCTTTTTCTTGATATCAATTATTTCTAGGCCTAAACGCCCTCTGAAAATAATGTATCTTAGTTGTCCTTTTTGGTATGTCCCAACCCCCACTCTCAAAAAGTCTAGTTGGAATTAGAGAGTGGAGGTTGCCATGATCATCTTTGTAAGTTGTATTTTATTGAAAATATAATGAAAGCATTTTTTACCAGCAAAAACAAAAAGTTATAGGTATCCTCAAGATTGGAGGGAGACCTCACCAACCTCCAAAGATAAGTATCTTATTACCTTTTCATTTTTAGTTTTCCTTACATATTTAGTATTCCTTACATTAATTACTAATCACATTTCTATTCGTATTTTCCTTGTTTAGGAAAAGCTTGTTGAATACTCAAGGATTTTCGAAGAAGGCCTCACAGGACCAAACACTGAAATTACAAGGTTTGTTAAATAAAAGGTATGCCTTAGAGTATAAGTTTTGCTCTCCTCGTGATATTCATTCTTGATAAACTATTCTACATTACTAACTTTGTTGTGTCTATCTCTCTTGAATCATAAATATTCTTGATTGGGTGATTCATCATTAGATAAATATACCCTCCTCATATCTTTGATTTCGCTTGTGGAACCCTAGAAATGTTCTTTGTAAAACCCTAAATTAAGGGTATGTCGATGATAATGTATGATACCCTAGCCTACTTAGGGTTATTGGTGAAGTATGAGAGAATGTTACACTTGATGTTTTGATGATGTCATGTTTGGGGCTTTGATGTGAAGATCGTAACTTTCTAAGGGTTGTATGGTGATGTCTGAAACGTCAAATATTTGAAGTATTGATAAATTAGGATTTTTTGTGTTTTAACCCTAGATCATTAGGGTTTGGTAAGGTGTATAAGAAAGACCCTTATTAATGTCCTAGAAATGAAATCCTAGGTATGTGTGTTTATCTAATCAAACCCTAGTCTGAATAAATTTGTTATATGTCTAACTTTTAATATATTTGTATTTATGTCATTGGGTTTGATTAACACATGTTATGATATGCTAGTGCATGATGATGGAATCCTAGATATATGTGTTGAACTAATTGTTGATGGTCATGAGTCATAGGGTTTGGAACTAAGCCCTAGTCAAAGTTTGATTATCTAGGATGATAGTATTTGTGAATTCTAGGGTTTTCTAACTAAACCTTAGTGAAAGTTCATTTCTCTAATATGTGAGGACAATTGTGATAATCTGAGATTTATGAAAGATTATTGAAATCTAAATTTGAGTTATGATTGGTTTTGATTGTTGGAGCTTAATGCCTCATGTATGAAATCTATGATCTTGCACTAAATCCTAGTGGAAGTCTACCATATGAGTTCTAAATTTGTTAAGATGCATTGTAGAATTATATATTTTTGAATTACTTCTAGGGTTTGCAATATTTTGTATGTCATACCTCTGGAAGAAATATTAAAGCCTTAGATATAATGAAGGTTATTATCTTGATTGAGGTACTAGAAGTCTTGATGATGAAATCTAGGGTCTATGACAAAACCCTAGTATGTAGTTGAACTATAAAAGTATGTGTTTCCTTTGAACCTAACTAAGTTTAGGCATTTGATGTCTAATGTATAGTGCTTCCATTATTGTATGATGTGATTAACTGGATGCTTCTATAGACTTGGTTGTACTTACTATCTAAGTTGTGTAGGTACATAATCTTCAAGATAATGAAGATGCTCGTAAGTAAAGTTGATATGATAAGCATGATGAAGAAATTTATATGAATGATGATGGTCATAAGAAGGATGGAAGCCATGAAAGATTATCCGATGTCGTAGAAAAGAATTTGACCTCTCTAAGTTAAGAGGCAGCTTGGATGAAAGGAATCTCCCTAGTTGAGAGTGAGGGCATATCATAGCCATGATGGACACATTAAAAGAAGAAATTGAAGAACGTTATTTGAGGAGTTGTTGAGATAAGAAAAGCAAGATTTGTTTGTAGAATATGTTGTTGCATGTGAAGTAGGAAAGGAAGATGTATGATTAAGGAATATTCTATCAAGATTTGTGTGGAAGTCCTACTATGATAAATTGAGAAGCAACATCAGCTATCTGGAAGACCCCAAAGGTTTGTGTTTACTTATGTACATTTGACACTTTGGTACTAATTTGGGTTATGTTTATACAGGTAAATATCTCAGTGGTTTGATAGCATGTTTATTACATGAGAGACATTTGTTACCGATCTGTTTGATCGGGGAGGATTTGTTACTAATTGGAATAATCAAGAGTATTAAGGCTTTATGTGTAAGACACATTTCTTGGGAGGACATTTGACTGACATTGTGTGTTGATGTCTAAATCACGAAGTAGGGAGGGTGACGTTGGTCATAGAGATCTGACCTCGAATATGAAGCTAGATCCCTAGGTTGATGGTTAGCAAGTAAGCCTGATGGTACCAAGAGAAGCTAAAAGATTTATTCCATATTAGTCCCACTCGGATACATTTCCCTGGTCAAGAATCTAGTCCATGGCATCATGAGTGCCTAGATTATTGGAAAACCTTGGATAGATTTCCTTGGTCAGGAATCTAGTCCATGGCATTGTGATGCCTAAATTATTCATGGTTCATGTGTTTTGAGATATTTCTTGTACTTGTTATTATGAATACCTCCCTAGTTAAGAGGGAGTGTTGAAATATGTAACTAGGTTTGATCTTCGTAAACGTATTTGAGTCACAATGATATATATTTATCAAAAGAGTGGAGAGAATATTATTATTATTATTATTATTATTATTATTATTATTATTATCATCAAAGAATGGGTTTCATGCTTGGGTCATCATGTTTTAGGTCAAAGTCCCATTGAAGACTTCTAGGATTTATGTTGAGACATTAGAGTCATCTTCCATTTAAAGAAACTCTAATGTATATGGAGGGGATACTTGGAGTGAAAGAAATAAACCACAGAGGTCTAAAATCCAGAATCATTTCCCTATACGGAGGGGATACTTGGAGTGAAAGAAATAAACCACAGAGGTCTAAAATCCAGAATCATAATCATCATCGGTAAAGTTTACTCCCATGAGCTAAATTTCGATACAACAACTCCAGTGAAGATCACTCATCTCTAGTAGTTACAATCCCAATGGCAAGCGTTAACGATGTCGAAAGGTAGAAATCAAAAATTCAAGAAGGCACATCAAACCCTTAGAAACTGCAACCATCTTCTCCAATATATAAGTTTTTGCTTTTCATACTAAAAAAAGCTACATTATGATTAGTTTTGTTTTTTTGTTAAGAACTTTCAGGTATAAATGTCATTTTTCAAGCTAAGATAGGGTTGGAAATTCTAGATAGTTAACTATTTACACTTTTGTTGATTCATTTAGAAGAATTGAAGACTAGGACTTTGGTGACTAATTTTTGTTTCAAACTGTTTGATATTATTATATAAATTGATACAAGTCATTTCTTTATTTTCTTTCTGGTGAATTATTTAAAAATAAATGCAATGTTTTTCTATGCATTATTGACTAAGAATTTGAATTGTATCATCTTTATGTTCCATGTTGATTGAACATAAATGTGAATAATGTTTCCTTTATATGAGAATTTACAGGTAATTATTTAAATAACTTTTTATTTAAATAATTACGTTGATAGGCATGTCTATTTTGGAATAGAGCTTTTAGAATTTTAATTTAGTTATCAATAATTATTATGTGGATGGTACAGATTTAACCTCCATATTTTAGAATATTCATAGTAATATACACAAATCAAAGGTTGAAATTTATCTCCAAAGTAGTTATGGGCCCTTTTGTTTTTTTTTTTTGTAAAGTTAGGCATTCTTCATTCCAGATGACAAACAAAATTACAGCATACTAGAGTTCAGGTGGCAGGTCTGCCCGCAGGAAACCAGACCGCCACCTTTTGGCCTTAAAACCTGACCAATTAAAAATGTTTTTTTCCTTCTTCCTATCATAACCATTGTTTTTCCTATTATTGTCTAAGCTAACGACATTAACATAACTCGACACCCAGATACAGTTCGGATTCATCATCACAATAAACAAAAGAAGACACAACGCAGCTAATCTTCATCCAACAAGTTAACTGGGGTAGGCTTTGAGGCGCTAGCACCTGGCTTCAGAATCTTCTGCTCTATGGCCCATTTGAGTTCCAGCACTAGTTGTTACACGTCCTTTAGCAGCAGATGGTTCCTGTCTGCCTGGACTTGGACAGTCGCAATCTCTTTCAGGAGAATGTTCTTTATGTTGGTCGATAATTCCATCAGTTGGCGTTTGAGGAGCTCCTTTGCCTGTTTGCGCTCCTCATCCTCTTTTTCACGGACAGCTTGGTTTACCTCCATAACTCGACCAACCACGTGTTTCATGATCTAGTATAATTGGAGTGTTTTATTGAATAGCGCGTTCCTGCATCTTGAGGTGCCTGGGTCCGTGATCACTTCCCAGTCCTCATGGTGGATTTCTTGGTTCACGCTGATTTCCCACAGCTCGCGCTCCCACCCATGGATTTGAGAACGGACCTTGGGAGAGATGCCGGTCATATACCCGTCTATCAAGTGGAGGAGATTTTCAGAGTCGGGCTTCCTGCCCCTTTTGTTCGAATGGCTACTAGTGCCATCTTCCTGTTTCTTAGCAGAATTGACCTTCCTTGGAGCCATCTTGCCATGGACCTGGGGCTTGGAAATTGTGGGAGCTTTTCGACCACCTTTTTTTGCCGGAGCCGAGGAGGAGGGCTGGTCGCAGAGTCGAGAAGGCGCCTTTCTGCTTTTTTTCATCGTTCTCACCAAACTGAATGAGCCTTCCATCTGTTTCCTCGGGTATATGGGTGTTATTAACTCGTTGTCCTGTCAACCGGGCCTCCACATGGTTTAATTTTCTAGCCTCCACTTGGTTGTTTAATTTTCCGTCTGACATTCCATCCTCCCTATCTCGGGAAGTGGCATGACTTGACCTACCCTCTTTATGCATCATTACTCCCATATCCTCCCCGCTACTCTTGCCGTAACCTTCCTGTACTCCTGATGCCACCTGTCGTCCTTCCTCTGTCAATTATCTCGAATTCCGGAGCTGGCTCAAGATCCTTCCTTAATGATGATTCAGTTTGCATGTCTTCTCCGTCCCCTTGACCAAACCTGCCTTGCCCCGTCACCTGCCCAATTTGTTCATTCCTTTCACTTCTGCCTGTTCCCACGGATGTGCTATTCGTTCCCATGTGTTGTGGATTTTCTCTGCCTTCGCTGTGTGCCACCTGATCCTAACCGTTCGTCTCGATCTTGCCTTTACCACCTTTATCGACGTCAAGCAATTGTTGAAGTCGGGAGTTCTCCTCCAGGAGCAGTTGAGGCAGACCTTCGCTGTCGATTTCTTTGCCCAGATTCCAACAGCCCCAATTCACAAGCCAGTCCACCGGCTTGTTGCGTGCACACCTGGTGTGAGTCGAAATGAAGTAATCTATTCTGGGTAGGATTTTCCCAATTTCCCCTACGAGCCAAGTTGTTCTCCAGCTTTTGTTGATTTTTTCCGCTGGTTGTTGCTACTAGAGCTTCTTAACCATGTCGATCACCAACTTCGAGTCACCCTCTATGTGGAGTCACTTGAAATTGACCCGCAAAGCAATTTCCAGGCCCCGTTTCAGGGCGTGCAACTCGGCTTCATTATTTGAGGCTTCCCCGCAGTCCATCGCGAAAGTTCTTAGAGTATTGCCCCTGGCGTCTCTGAAGACTCCCCCAATGCCAGCCTCTCCTGGGTTATGTTTTGCAGCGCCATCAAAATTAAGCTTTATGAATCCCTGTGGGGGGTGTCAGTACTGGTTGCTTTCGGCCACTTCTTTGGTCTGTTCTTTTCGTGAAACACCCCCATTTACCATACTCTGGCTGACCTCTAGTCTTTTCAGGATTGCCTCCTTCGTTATCGATGCTTGCCAGTCTTCGTCCTTCCAACTTTCCGTTAGGATTGTTTCACGAAAGTTTTTAATGGTTTGTTCCCAGATTGCTCCAGGGGTGCGGGGTTCTGCCTTGAAAATTGCCCCATTCCGTGCTTTCCAGATATTCCAGAGCAGGAACCCGGTGGAAAGGAGCCAATCGCGGTTGACCACTAAATTCTGGTAAGGATTTCTCGGCCAATTTACTATGGTGTTTACGATGTTTTGATAATTTATGTGATGGCACTCAAACAATTTTAGGTGGCATTCCCACAGGGAGTTGCTGACTGAGCAGCAGTTCATCAAATGTTCCATGGTTTCCTCTTGGGAGTTGCAGAGGGCACAGTGGGATGGGCCTTGGCTTCCCTTCCTCAGAATCTGGTCCCAAGTAAGTGCTCTGTCGTGAAGTATAGTCCAAATGAAAAAAGAGACTTTACGCCAGTGCTTGGTTTTCCAAAGGTTTTTCGATTGATTTGTTTCCAGCTGTTGATTTTGATTGACTTTGTGGTAGTAGGCTTCTGCTACTGAGAAATTTCCTTGAATTTGTTTACCCCATCTGAGAATGTCAGACCCCGTTTTTCTTGTTATTTTCCGAGATGCCATTTCTGTGTAGTACTCTTGCCATATGTCAGTTTCTGGTGCTCCTTCCAAATCCTCTATTTGTTTCCAATTGCGCAGTATCCTTCCTCATCTGGCTTCCAGAAATTGCCAACTGTTAATGCCCCAGTCTAGGAGGAGAAGGCAAGGATGGCATGGAGGTTGTCTGTTTGTATGAGTCTTTCGCGTTGTTGCCAAGATTCCTCCCAGAATCTGGCTTTGTCCCCCGCTCGAATTTCCCAAAAACTGTGATCCCTTATCAGATCTTTGTTGCCTCTCGCCAGGTTCCAGATTGCAGATCCTCTGGTCTCTGTCGTGCTTCTCAGTCTTTCTTCGGTTTCCCTTGCCGCATCGTATTTTCTTTCCCATATCACCTTCCACAGGTCAGGGCCACCGTGAAGCCACCTCCACCAGAGTTTCGCTCCCATGACTTGGTTGAGGACGAAGGGGTCACGAAGTCCTAAACCGCCATCTTTGGAGAGCCGGCTAAGCCACTCCCATGATATTAGGGCCCACTTTCTTGTTTTGCTAGTCCCCTGCTAGAGGAAGTTTTTGAACAAGGTAACCAGCTTTTGGCTTGCTGTCTTAGGGATAGCTTGGCACTAGAGCTGGTAGTTAGGGATGGCCTGAAAACTGCTTTCAAGAGGGTTATCCGACTTGGGGCATTCAACGAGCGATGGGTCCAGTTCTCCATTTTATTTCGGATTTTTTTATTAGAAGTTCCCAGTTGGCCGACTGGAATTGATGCTCATGCAACATAATACCGAATTATTTTGACTGGAAGGTTCCCCTGTTGAAGCCTAGAGTGCGTGCCAGGAATCTTTGGGCAGCCAGTGAGGTATTGAAGAAAAACACTTCCGATTTGTCCTTGTTAATCTCCATTCTAGAGGCTTTGTTGAATTGGGATAAGGATTTGATAATTCTTTGGGCCTCTTTCAGAGTGGCTTGACCATATAGCATCACATCGTCTACGAATTGCTGGTGCGAGACCGGGATGTCCTCCCCGCAGATTCGGAGACCCTTTATCTGATCCCTGGAGACTTGAGCCTTTACCAATCTACCTAGGTCTTCTGCGGCTAGGATGAAGAGGAAGGGAGACAAGGGGTCTCCCTACTGTAGCCCGCGGGAGGGAGTGAAGGCTTCAGAGGGGGTGCCGTTTAACAGAATTGACATGACTGGAGTGCCAACCATAGACAGGATCCAAATTATCCATCTTTGGTCAAATCCATAGGCTTTAAGGATGTCTGCCAGATATTTCCAGCTAAGGCGATCAAACGCCTTGGCCAGATCAAGTTTGATAAGCATGCTTAGGGCGCGGGAGCTTTTCAGGGAGTGGATTACTTCCTGGGCCACTATGATGCCATCAGTGATTTGTCGTCCTTTGACAAAGCCAGTTTGCTCTGGGGCAATGAGATCCGGCAGGATCGGCTTGAGCCTGTTTACCATGACAGTTGCAAGGATTTTGTAGACAACATTACATAGGGAAATGGGCCTGAAACCCTGCGGTTCATCCGAGCAGCCATTCTTCGGGATTAGAGCCAGGAAGGTGGCGTTCAAGCCCTGGTGCATACGCTTGGAACACATGGAATCCTCCACAAGGTCTAGCAGATCATTCCCCATGAAGCTCCAAGTCGCCTGATAAAATTCAATGGTGAAGCCATCGGGGCCAGGGGCCTTATTTTTTGGCATTTTGTTGATTGTCTCTTCAAGTTCCTCCTTGGTAATTACCCTGAGAAGGGCCAGGTTTTGATCTCTGGAGACTTTCTTAGGAATATGGTGGCAGATTTTGTCTATGTCCTTAGATCGGTTGACATTTGGTTCAAAGAGAATGCCTTTGAAGTGCTCCACCAAGAGTTGTTTTATTTCATCATGTTGTGTCACTCTGTTTCCCTCCTTATCTTTCAAGGAGAAGATTTTGTTGTGTTGGCGATGGTTCAGCATAGCTTTATGGAAGAATTTGGAGTTTTTCTCTCCCTCTTTTAGCCATTGGACCCAGGATTTCTGCTTCCACAGGATTTCTCCCTGTTTTTGCCTTTCCTCCAATTGGGTGATTACTTTGCCTTCCTCCTCAGCCAGTTCTTGACTTCGTCTGTCCGAGATGATTTGTTGCTAGATTATTTCCAATCTGGACTGGAGTTTGCCTTGCTCCTGCTGGATGTTGCCGAATTCTTCCCTGTTCCACTTCTTGATTTTGCTTTTGATTTCTTTGAGTCTTAGCTGAAACGAGTGCATTTTGCTGCGGCCTTCCTTACCGCTTTTGTTGTCCTGCCACCAACTTCTTACTTTGTCTAGGAAGTTAGGGGCACGAAGCCAAAAGGTCTCAAACCGGAAGGGTCTTTTTTTGTCCTGATCATTTAAGGTTATTTCGAGCTTTATTGGCCAGTGGTCCGACCCTATTGAGGGTAGGATAGAGGCTTCATAGAAGATATCCAACCCGATTATGTGCTCTGAGATGAGGAATCTGTCCAATCTTGAAGCGATCTGTTTGGACCCGCCTCTTCTGTTATTCCAGGTGAATTTCCCGTTTATGGTTGGGATATCAACCACCCTTAGTTCTGTCTACACTTCTCTGAATCTTTTCATCTTCGGGTCTTCTCTGCTTATACCACCTCTTTTCTCTTCTCTAGGTTTGATTAAGTTGAAGTCACATGCCAGGATCCATCTCTGCTCCTGGTGCATATTTCTAATCTTTGTCAGTTGTTTGAGAAATAGGTCTTTGTCTGCATGGGTGTGGGGCTCATAGACAGCCGAGATTACCACCCATTCGCTTTGTCCTATTAGTCTGAATCTCCCTGTGAGGATTCTTGGCATTCCTATCCACCAGTCGGTGAGGACTTCTGCTGGATTCCAGAGAATTGCTATCCCTCCTGCACTCCCTTTGGCATCTAGAGTTACTTGTTCGTATCTCGGTTTTATTTTATTGAGAATTTCCTCCATTTTTTGGCCTGGGATTTTAGTTTCTTGGAGTAGCATAATCTGTGGTTTGTCTTTTTTGAGTCTTGCTGCCAGATGTCTCTATTTTCCTTTACTGTTTAAGCCTCTGATATTCCACGATGTCAAAATCATTGGTTAACTTGAGATAGGTTTTGAAACATCGCTGATAGCGGGACCACTCTCCTTGTATTGACTAACATTTCTCCCATGAGTTGGATGGAATCCTTAAGGTTTTTTCTTCCTCTTTTTTTTCCCCCTTTTACCTTGTCCATTCTGATCTGGTCTGCTTTCCTTTTGAGTCTCATGGTATTCTTCTAGTGAGGCTTTGCCTTTTTCAAGTTTGGTTTTATATTGTTGGAAGGTTTCTGCATACAGCGTTTTTTGTTCTTCCGGAATAAACCTCTCATCCAACTTCTTCCATTCCTTCAGCAGTTTTCTCAATACTTCCTCTTCCTGACTTAGGTCTTCCCTAGTGGTCTCCTGGTTTGTCTCCATCTGTTCATTTTGTTCGTCTAGTTCCTTATCTTTTTCTGGTGGCTCGCTCGGGGCTTTCCTTTTAGATTGGTTTCTTTCGCAGCTCTCACTGTTGTCCGAGCCTTTATCCTCCTGATTTTCCACGGGTTGATCTTCCTCGTCTTCCTCTACTTGTAATATTGCAAAACTGTTTGGATTCATTGGGGCGGATTGGTTTCCTTTCCTATCTTTCTGGGGCTTTTCCTTGTTGGCTTTCCTTTTGCTTCTCACCTCTTGGAATTCCTCCTGGTCTAGCTCTTTCTTTTTTTGCAGGGGCCTTCTACTTTCTTCTTCCTCCCTGGTTATCGGACATTCCTTTGCCAGGTGGCTGTGGGTATGGCACCTGCGACACCTAAACGGGATGTGTTCATAATCTATGTTCTGCTGCCAAACATCTTCATGATATTCAAGCTCTATTGTGTCGGGGATGGGGTTTGCTAGGTTCATGTAAACACAGATACTGGCGTACGAGGTGTATCTACCTTTCTTTGTAGTTTCTGCTATTTTCATGAAGGTTCCTATTGAGTTTCCTATCCCCTCCAAGATATTCGGGTCTCAGAAGTCTATGGGGAGCCCGAATAAGTGGACCCAGACAGGCGCAGCCAGAAAGGTTTCTTTGTCAAGGTTGTAGCATTCTTCCCATAAACGCATGAACAGACCGACATTATAATAGAAATACGGACCATTTTCAAATACCTTATCTCTATCTTGTAGGTTAAAGAAGATTACCGTAAAGAAGCCTTTCGCTCCCAGCTTGAGCTCGATGTGGCCTTGGGGCTGCCATTTTTGTTGAATCCACTTAGTGAGGTCTCTTTCCGACGGCCAGGCTCCAACGAACTTGCAGATAAGGCTGTGATCCCTCATATAGCTTCTGTACTTTTCCAGTTTGTCCGTTGGGATCACATATATGGGTTTCTCCGCTGTACATGGCAGGCACTTTCCTCTGCGACCTGTTTGCCAAGAAGTTCCTAGCACCGGGCCCGTGTTCTTCCGTTCCTCTGTCTCCTGGCTACTTTGTCCGTCTCCTGCCATCGTATCCCGGTAGGAGGGGATCTCTCCCCTCCTGACATCTTCTGTCATACCTTTATTGCTTTGGCCTCTGTCAGTTCCTGTTGGACTGGGCTGTTGACGGTCTTCCAACCTTCCTTCGCGTTGCCCCTAGGTTTTCACTTCCTTGTCGCCATTAGGGTTTGAGTTGCAGAGCTCCTGACCGACTCAACATACAAAAAGCTTTCGTTATGGGCCCTTTTGTTGTTTAAATTAGATTGGTTAATTAATAAAATATCATATGAACAAGTGCCATATAAAAGAGTTCTAGATTTTTGGGCATATGTTATTGATCAACCATGGTATTGTAACAAAACATATTTACATATTAAGAATCTCCATGGAAAAGTGAGGGTAAATCTCCATGGTTAAGAATCTTGTTCCATGTTGTTTTAAATGTATATATGTTTAGCTTTTATGATTTATTATTATTGATAATAATTTAAAATAAAGCTAAATTTAGTTAATTTTTATGATCTTTTTAATTTTAACATTATAAGATGTATTATATAGTAAGTATTTTTATGATTATTATGGATTGATGCCTATCAACATTTACCAACCATTTAATTTATATAGTTGATCTAGTTAAGTTATATCGATTGTTTGAATCATTATTTAAGTTTCAAAGTTATTTCAAAACTAATCGGTCACATTTCATATCTCATATTTAAACAATGAAACCTCCTCTCGAGATATTTTAGTTTTCATTAGGAATATTAGTTTAGTTTGCATATCAAAATAGTTCATTCTAGTTTATTATAATGACATCTTAGGCATAACGTTAAATCAAAATTAAGCCAACAAAATCATTGATCGAAAAATCCCCTTAGTGGCAACCAAATTCATATACCAATGGACATCACCATACCAAATGAGTATATGCCTAATTGGGGCCTTGATCAAGTGGTGATCAGTGATCATCATTATCGACCAAGGATTTTTCTAAGCATCAGCAATATGCATTGGAAGCAATATTGGTGCAAAGGGGGATATTGGTCTACTATCTTATGGAGTTATTACATGAAGCTAACTTGCAAAGGTATGTTTATCAACCCAAGATGGAATAATAAGTAACTAGATTTACTAGAGGTTGGAACAATAAGTAACTATATTTACTAGAGTTTGTATTTTATGTTGTACCATGAAACCTAGTAATGAAAAACAAGGACTAGACAATGCATTCCTAATGCCTACAAGGCCATATGAAAGCATATTCATGAACTTTGGTAGGGGGTTTACTAGTGACAAGAAGAGGGCATGACTACCTATATGTGGCAGTAGATAGGTTCAAAAAGATGTGTATTTAAATGGCTTGTAAGAAAACTATTCGAGAACATGACATTGCAAGCTTGTTGTTTGAAATGACCTAAGTGCACTTTGGGATTCCAAGCAACATTATTTCTAATAAAGATGCTCTATTCCTCATTGTATTTTGGAATTCATTGTGGGATTAGCTAGATACTAAACCAAAGAGATCAATTTCCTTTCACCCACAAACCAATGGGTGGACTGAGGTAGTGAATAGGATTTTGGTTCAACATTTGAGAGGTTACAACACACATCCAAAGACTTGAAATGAAAAATATGTTTACTTGTATCATTCCAATAAGAGAGTTGTTCATGATTCCATTGGTAAGTCACCTTTTGAATTTCTTTTAGATATTAGCCACCACACCATTGGATATTGTATATGGATAGCCTAAAGCAAAGGCAATAGCCACAAGTGATGCATTGAACGCAGAAAAGTTTATAGACAATATAAGGAAGATACACTTGCAAGTTCGAGAGAAATTGAAGTAGTATCAAGAGAGATACAAGACTAGATATAATAATCACAAAATTGAAAAGGCATTCCAAGTAGGAGATGAAGTTTACCTACATCTTAATAAGGTAATGGAAACTAAGGATATCAAAGCCTTGAACTATGGTCCTTTGAAATATTGGAAAAGGTAGGAAACAATGTTAGTAGAATCAATGTTCCACTTGATTTGTGCATTTACTCTGTAATAAATGGAGAGAACCTAAAACTTCGTAAGCTATCCATATTTGGTAGGTCAAAGTCCTAGCTTCCAAAGATTTGGCACAATAGACATAAGGAAAATTAGCGAACTACACAATTTACAAAAGAAAATCAAAATAACAAAAAGAGGTCAATAACAACCCTGGGAAGTGGGATTGAAGGGACAAATACCAATGAAATATAAATGGTACTCTAAGAATAAGTTAAGAAATTGTTCTCTAATCTCCTTCAAAATTAAAGCTTTTGGTGACCAAATGCCTCCTAGGTAGGGAGGGATTATCCAAAATGAATCTACACAAATACCATTTGATTTTTTTAATGATCTAGATGGTGGAGATTATAAGTTGGGACATCTTAGAGGTGGTGTTGATTTTGTCAAATTTAGGTCATAACTTCTACACATTTTCAATGTCCTCGATAGCATTTTTTGGGGCTCGATGTCAAATGAGGATCACCAAACAATTGCCTTATCCAACGTGGAAATTGTTTTTCTCGTTAAGATCTTTCCAATGAGTTATTATTTTCCTATAGTTTAAATGCCAGAGTTATGGCCCTATAAAGGTAATGGTCCAAATATTCTCCATGTATCCAAATAGAATCAAAGACCATGTTAGAACACCATGTTGTGGGAGTGGGGAGACAATAATGTATGGAAATCCACTATAGACTTCTAGAAGCAACATGGAAGTCCAAAGAGGGTTTCTAAACCCTACACCTATCCCTAATTCTAGTTATCCAAAACCTAGCATAAAGGTGGGGGGACAAGAAGAGGGGTTGGGGGGTGCTCACTTTTTCAATAGTTGTCCATTATTCTATAATTTGAGCAATGGCTTGAAGGAGATGCGGATAGGAATAAGGGACAAAAGTGTGTTGTAGATAAGTATAGAGGACCACAGTGTTTTACAATTTCATAATAATAATAATAATAATTTAATTTTAAGGTCATCATCAAGCCAAACACCAAATTGGTGTATGAGACCCCCTTGTTTGTGGGACAAAGGAACAACCTTCATGCAATGATTTGGCTACTAAAGTAATATTTATTGTAATCTCCATAGTATAAGAAGACAATAAACATACTAATTCATTAAATGTCATTTATGGGTTTCCAACGTAATAATAGTGCTCCATCATGTGGTTTGTTGTTTAGTCCATTTCATATGCCACAATAGTTATAGCTTTGAATGGTGCATTTTTTATCTATTAAAATCAGTAAACATTCAAAAATATATTCACACAATCAAGCATAGGATTTTTATATTTGTTTTAGGTTTAAGTAAGTTTTAGAGAGACAATCATTGAAATAACCAAGGTGGTTTATAGATTTCATGGATATCTACTAAAAACAATAACCGTATAGTGGAAAGAGAAAAGAAAAATCACAAAAGATAACATAGTAGCCACATTAATGTGGACAATAGTAATCACAAAGAAATGATATGGTGCAATGGTTTAATAAGATTTCATTTAATAGGGCATCTGAAAGACAACAGCCATAGGCAAAGGAGGCAGAAAGCACACAATGACCTCTAAGAGACGAGAACAAATTAATCATGAAGCATATCAAGTTGATCAACCCTTTTTTGCAATGCTTTTTCTTTATATATTCAGCAAGATTTTTGACAGTTTTGAATTACATGTTTAGATCGCTGAAATTGCAGTATGAAGTTGTTTGATGACAATGGAGGCCTAAAAATCCATCTAGTGTTAGAATTCACAAAATTGCAGATTTTCATTGTCAAATAAGCAATTTTTCTTTTGTCAGATTCTGTCAAAGTTATTAGACAAAGAGGGATGTTTGTTATATGATTAGATGACTCTCTAGATAATGTTAGTGCTAGAGTGAGGGAAAATATGCTATTACATCCCAAAGTTGACTTTTATTAGAAAATCGTTTGATACATGTTCCAAAATTGTTATCAATCTGTTGTTATTAAACAAAGGGGGTGTTTGTTATATGATTAGATGACTTTCTAGATAATGTTAGTGCTAGAATGAGGGAAAATGTGCTATTACATCCCAAAGTCGACATTTATTGGAAAATCCTTTGATACATGTTTCAAAATTGTTGTCAATCTGATTAGTAGACGCACTCAAACTGGTTTTCTCATATTTTCGCTTAATGTCAGAAACTTGAAGAGTTGTATCCCAACGCTAACTTTTAGATCGGAAAATATTTTGGTGCATATAACACTCCATTCACATCTCAAAATCTTTATCGACTTATTGTAGACACATCAGTTTTTTCTGTATTTTTGGTTGCATGACTATAGTCATAACAATGTTTATTGAAATCCTCATAACAAGAGATAGGGAAAATGCATTATGACATCAGCATGAAGACTTTTATTCCAACGTCAACTTTTGTATTGGCAAAGTTTTGGTGCATGAAACGCTTCATAAACAAGGTCACAATTGTTGTCAACGCGATTATTAGACACTCACATCCTTTATTTTTGTATTTCTTTTTACATGATTATAGTCATAATAATGTGGCGTGAAATCCTCAAAGCTGGATTTGTCCATTCTATAAAAAGAAATAGAATAATCAACCATAGTGCTCTTGCACTTGTTACAAATAACTCTGAAACAACTATTGAGGCAATTAACATAAAAAATAAAATAGAATAATCAACCATATTGCTCTTGCACTTGTTACAAATAACTCTGAAACAACTACGGATACAATTAATATAAAAATAAAATAGATTGATCAACCATAGTTCTCTTGCACTTGTTACAAATAACTCTGAAACGACCATTGAGACAATTACTAATGGACACTAATATTTAAATTAAATTGAAAATAAAAATGAAATTAAGAAATAAGGGAATAGAGGCTGATAATCAAAGCTGCCCTTGTTTCAACCAATATGGAAGGAATTTATTTTCTGGATCTAACAGTATTCAATTTGCCAAAATACCTATTAGCATAATTAGTACAACTGGAATCAAATCATGTGTTAAAGCTCTCTGAAGATCGGCCGCTTGAAATCAGACTGATACAATGGAAGTGATAGTGATATTTCGTAGTACTACCTATTAAATCCATCAAATGATGATGCCAAAATTCTAAAAAGCCCATCAGGATTATCTGTATGTACCTGCATATCCCCACAAATATATCGAGAATATAATCCATTTAGGTGTCTACCTGTGAAATAAATCTCCTACTCAAATTTAAAGGAAAACATCAGATCTAAAGACATGCAATATAATAACTCAAATATTACCCAGTGGCCTGCATCCTCAAGTACATGCATCTGAACCCCAGCCCCTTCACTTGCAGCAAGTTCTTCTGCTGCATGTATTCTCTGAATATCTTCGCAAGCCCACCTGTGGAGACTTCTTTCTGCTCTCAAGAAGTTTACATGTACACCCTGCGGAATGTTCTCTACCACTTCCCTGAAAATCAACAATCAGTTATCTCAGTATTCATTCTCATGCTAAGACAGAGAGGCACCTAGGCGGAGACTGACAAATATAAAGTACACAATATTCAAATGATTGAAATATAGTTAAGGCAATACCACAAGTTTGTGTCCTCATAAGAGGTATACATTTCTGCAATTCCTTCTAAGTCAAAAATCCATGAAAATCTTCCGGTCCCTGTGCTGTAAGAGTCCACTGGTCTAAGATTGGTCGTAACCCACTGCAACGACAATCTCGCGAATTACTGACCGTCTGTTAAATAACAATGTGAATTTCTAGGTTTTCAAATAACCTCCAAAATGTTCCACAACGGTTTATGTTGGACCGCAAGAAACAGAAACATTTATAACACCCTAAATCTATTGCTTGCAGCTAGATTATCTACTTAGGTTATAGCATGCACATGTCAAAATATCCAATGGATAACTTATTTCATAAGTGAAGAACCTTTTACTAGCTAAAATCTGGATTAATCATTAATATAAGATTATTTTTGAAAAAAACATCGAAGTTGTAAATGCAAGCCTACAAAACTTGTTTGGGGTAAACGGAAAAATGACTTGTAGGATAGTATATAATCACTACAGTAGCAAAATGTCGCGTAAAAAATGCCCACTTAGTCACGGATACCTGAGCAATCTCCATGGAGAAGCCATTCTGAACAAGGACATCTATAACATCGCGCTTTGATGGAACCTGTCAGAGAGCAAAAGCAAAGTTATCAACAAAACCAATGTCCAAACTTAAAATCAGATAAGATTTTACCAGTTATCTTATTGAATTACCAAACTTTGAGATTCATGATCATCTAAGATGTCATGTTATCCATAATCCACTTTGTATATCGATTGATATTGAAATTATTAACCAGATGGCACAATGAAATCAACCATGTGAGAAACTCAACCATTCACTTGAGGAAAGAAAAACCATGTGTTCAGATTTTATGTTCAAAGTATCGATAATCATCCAACAAAATACTAAATCAATCCCTTTGCCAAACTATCCCTGCAGCTTAAAAGGCTTCAAGATAAGGGGTCAAATCAAGTTGTCAAATTTTTCTACTTTGACACTCCTCAAGTGAGTTTCATGTGATCCAAGATCTCTTCTGTGACTTTGCAACGATGAAAATTCTCTTGCAACAAAATATTTAAAATAAGTTCAAATTAGAATGTTTCAAATGTTTCCAATTACAATTCACATCCAGTTTCATACCAAAAACGTTTCATGGCCAAATCAAGCACTCCACTCTTCTGATGCAGCATTGTTGACCATAAATGTCCCCTCCAATCAAGATCTCTCAACATAACGTCTTAGCTGCCAAACATCTCTTACTATGAAATTTAGAGGGATTGTGTGAGAATACTTGAGAGAAACGTGTAGAAACTAGTTTCAGATATCCAAATTTGAAAGGGAATATTTTCAAATTTGACATGAGACGAACCATACTTTTGACATCTCGGCCATGTGGCAGATAGTGCACATCAAAATTTCAAGAAATAAAACATTGTTATACGACCAACCCACCCTAACTCAGCTATTAAATGTCAGAAGATGCACAAACATAGGAGAAAAAAGAAATATGGGAATGATAGTGATCTGATTCGAAGATGCAAATCGAGGAACGAGTTAAACAATGTGGTGCAAGTTATGAGAGAAGAAACATTAATAGAAATGAATCAAATAAATGAACAAGATGTGCACAAAACAATATAGAATGGACCAGTGTGTATTACTATGTGAAAGTTCTGTACAGTGCTACTACTCTGTGAATAAGAGCGTACAACTATTTCTATCTATCTATTATATATATATATTATCAATTACAGAAGTGGTCCTCCGATCATTGAAGGCAATTCAATTCCATCACTAAAGATTATTGTTCATCTTCACCATTTGCCACATATTGTGGCTGGCACAAATGTGTTGGATGTAGCACGGAAATGTTGGGCATGCGCATATCAGATGAAGAGGCACAAGATGGAGTGTTGAGGTAAAAGATCAAAAACATGAAAAATAGGGGAATAATGCCATGTTTAAAAAGAACATCTAGAAACCTTCCTCATCAGTTGCTTTGTTGGAGCTGAGGATCAGAATTTAGAACCTCTCCCTTAATATAACCAGGTGAAAAAAGGTGACAATAATAGAGGGGATGGTATAACAGTACGAGATTTGAGGGTCGGGTTTCCTAGGAAGGAGAGTATGCCAGAAAGCTTTGGGAGGGTTGGCAGAGAAACTAGAGGAGTTCATGTCTCCTTGTGGATAGAAAACTATGTTTCTTACAACAAATGAGACATGGATTCTCTCTTCATGTAGGGGATAGAGAGGATTGTGGGTAATATGTTTATGCAGAAGTTTAGATTCATCATCATATTAATCACCAATGGGGACGACACTAAGGGATGGGGGTGGCAGAGGGGAGGAAGATGGTGTGGGGAAAAGAATGAAGAGCTACCTCCCAAAGGATCATGGATAGGTGGTCATATTGTCATTCAGTGGTGGAAAGGGAGGAACATTGATGAATGTGGGTGATTCAACGAGAGAAGGAAGCACTGGAACCCAAAATATACCTATACATTGGTGAAGACAAGTTTTGGTGTGTTGCCTCATTATTTTCACCATTTTGTTGAGCTTGTCAACAACAAATAACATGTTATTATGTCCACAACTAGTCTTTAACAATACCACTAGGAAATGCATTAAAATGCTTTCCTAGGGCCTCAGCAAATTTGGAAATAGGGAATACAATCCTAATTCTCTATACGTCATCTTGCATATGTTTTATGGTGCAAAACCTTTCGACATTAGTCTAAATCCATGGCCAATAAAAATCTCTAAAAGTTGGCCAAAGTCTTGCTCACACCAAAGTGTCCTGCAACCATGGAGTTGTGAGCTGCCTACATAAGCTTAAATAGTGGCCGTCTTTTAGGAACACATAATCTATCTAATGTATCCAACAAACCTTCTTCAAGACTATAGTCACTAAAGGGTTCAAGATCCATGCACTTTTGCAAACATTGTGGGGCTTCTGTTATCAACCCAAAATCCGGATACACTGCATAAGTCATTTAAACTCCCCATAAGTGAATAGAGTCATCATCATCAAATTTTCCAATTAGAATATTGAAATTATTAGGAGAAAATCAAGAATGAAATTTAGTTTGCCCTTCTATTTCATAGCCAAATTTATTTATTAGGGGAATACCATTCATTGTAAATTTTAGCTTTATTGCAATTTAGTCAAAGTCTATAGAAACAACAATGGCTTATAATCCAAGATGATAATTGTCTCCTTTCCGAGAAGACAATGCCTCCAATGCTTAAGTACTTGGACTTTTGGATACAACTCCTTGTAATAAATCCGATAATTATGGCACTGACCACATAACTTGAAGTTATGTATAACATTTCTTGGTGTCCCTTTTGGGGTTGGTTTGTCACTTGTAGCCATGTGGGATTGGTGACTTTAGAGGCTTTAGAGCAAGCTGCACATCTAGCATCATAAGGACCTCCCCTTTGTTAGAAATTTCATTGTTGTTTGTTGATGTTTGTAGCTCAAGCAAGTATTTCTACACAAGACTAAGTGTCCAGGCATGCAAAAGTTGCCCATCTCCTAGAACATTTGCTCTAGTGTGAGTAAGCTGCTATTGTAACTTACCCTAAGTTAGACTTAGGAAAACAGCGTAATTATTATGTTGGCTTATTGAGCTAAAGTAAACATAGGAAAATTAAATTATTTACTTTAGCAATTACGTTTTAATCTCAGACCTTGGTCTCAAGTGAGGCAAGATCTACTCTCAATCATCAATCCCTTTAGAGATTAGGGTTAGGGTTTAACTCAATGTAAAGTTACATAAGCAAGGCTAGGGAGGAGAAGAAGACACCATATAGCAACACAAGATTGAAAGAGGCTTCTCAGTGAGTGTGTTGGGTTTAAGGAAGGGGCAGCAAGGTGATCTAAATCAGCCAAGAAGGGTTGATCAGCTAGAGCAAATCCACTTGTAATGAATATAATTATGTAAAAGTAATAATATAGATAATAAATAATAATCACAATAATATCTAATTAAAATAATAATTAGTTAAACAAAGAGGCATGTCTAAGGAGACATGACCGTGCATAAAGGAACACCTGCCTAGGGTATATAAGCAGACCCCTCACTCTCATTTGTATCATCATTCTTACTCATACATTTTAATATATATTCTTGTATCTCAATGGAAATATTTATATTACATAATACAAGTCTTCTGGAGTATTTAACTTGAAGAACAGACTTTGTTCATTCCATTTGGTATCAAAGAAGTTCGATTCTCTGGCTACTTAACTACTGCACAAGAGTCTCGTTCTCTAATTCTGGCCTTTGGCAATCGAATCCTTCGTCAACCTTGTTGTTGTCGCAACTAAAGTGTTTCACTACACAAGTTGGAGTTTCTCCATTTTTGCCAATTGGCCCTTGGCCATAAAAGAAAAAGAAAAAAAATTAAAAATAAAAGTTATATATAAAAAAAGAGTCAAAAATACAAAAAAAAGAGAGAACAATATATATTTATTAAAAAAATGATAAAAAATAATAGACTCGTATAAATTTATTAAAAATATATATATAATAAAAAAATAGTACATATATACTTGGTCGATGTCATACCTTCAACTCCATTCGTCTCGCACCATCAGACCACAACCCTAACAAAACCCGTTATCAACCGCTACCCTCAACTCTATCGTTACATTCAAAACAACTATCAAACTGCAATGAGTCCAGTTGCCTTCCCTGTTTCATTCCAGCCATGCAACCACTTTGTTCTCCACAATTTCCCTTCACATCACGATGTATAAGCCATCTCCACTCCTGACATCGACAACCAAAGAAGTTTACTACCGTCGTCTTAACCATTGTTAAGAAGTGTGCCACTATCGTTCAACCATCGTCACCGCTGCCACCAGACTGCTTCCTACCGCTTCTCCCATCACTATCGCAATAGACATTATCACTCAATTTATTAATAATATATATATATATATATATATATTATATATATAATATATATATATATATATATATATTTACGCAAAGAATAACAGAGTTGAGAGAATACCACTCACACCATAACTACTACCAGCGCTATCTGTTTACATTTTCTCTACCATTCACATCCACCAACCCTGCCATTACTGCCTATTCCACTGCCATGCAAAGTTGCCAAAATCGTTGCTATTGTCGTACCCTTATATTGTCTACAGTACAAGAACCTCTACCACTGTTGATCACCACATCCATATAACCATATTCAGTCTTGTATTTCAAAAATAAAAAAAATCGTGACGATTGTATTTAGAACCATCCGTAAAACCACCTCTGGTTCTGTGGGGGATTGCGCAGGGACATTCCTGCTCTATGGTAAACTTGGCAATGCAGCGCGAGCGTCTGAGAATGAGCAGTCATCGAGGAAGCTCAAGGGGTCGAGCTTCAGCTCAGAGGACCGCAATTTCTCCCTCTTCCTCAGTTGAGGTAACTTCTGACCATCACCGCTTCCATGGTAGAGCAGCAGGCTGTGGCAGAGCACCTGGGTGTGGAGAAATCCTGGAATGCGGTTATAGTTTGGTTATTATAATATTATATTAATTGCACACTCATCTAAGCTATTTACATACAACATATCTTTAATTTTGACTAATTTATCTTTCTGGTTCATATTTATTTACTGCATATTTTACACCTTAAACCAGTATAACAGCAACAATTAACTCCTCTATTTCACCGGAGACCCCATAGAAAGACATTAAGCATTCTTGATTGGGTGAAGTTATCACAAATAAATCCTCTCATAGATTTTTAGGAGAGAGTTGGGCTTAAAGAGTGGGGATTTGGGCCGAGGTGACATTGGGCACTCATTTTGCGTGTGCCAACCATAGCAAGTAGCAAGGCCCTTGGCAACCTTGGTAATTTGATTGGTAACAGACCCCAAAACTCAGTAAGAATTTAAAGAAATCCCCTTGGACTCCCATTTTAGCACACACCAACAATTCAAGGCTTCTTCATCTGACATTTGACACAAAAACACAAGACAATTCCCTATGTCTCCAAATGCATGTGCCCCTCAAAATACTCCTTGTTTACCAAGAAGTTGAAGTTGTTGGGATCTGAAGGAGGTATGACATCTTTGTTCACTAAAGGCTACAATGGAACAACTGTCTCCTCAACTTGACGCAGCATCGTCTTCGCAATGGCATCCAAATGACCATCCCCCTTCACCAAATCCTCACCCACAATCACCAAGGTAGAATCCCTAAGGGAACAACAACCCCTAGTCCATCCTTAAAAGGGGATTTGCCCTCAATACTGAAATATTCTACTACAGGTGTTGGACTAATCACCACATCCAGATCCAAGCTCCTGGGCTTCTTCTCCATATTGATCACATTGCCCATTGTCAAAGGCAGCCAATCCTCTATGATTTATTCAAAGAGACACTCTTCAAACCAACAATTTAGTGTTCAAAGACTGTACCACAGCTCAAACAAAGCCATCACCATCAGCACAGTGAAGGGCAATATATTGAAGGAGAAAATTCTCTTAACTGGCTTCTCTGATACATAATTTCAACTACAGGGACACACGCTCAGTCATTTGTGCACCACTACCGGTACAGCCAGCTGTATTACCCTTGCCTCCATGTACAGCCGCACTGTTGGTAGAACACTCCATGATATACTCCCGTTTTATTGAAGTTTTGCAATGTTCTATTATATACATGCAGAAATACACTGTCAATCCAGTAATAAACAGGTATTTTTTATTCTATTTCGTATCAGCAGTTCAATGTGGATCTTTCTATATATAATGTTTTCTACTGATAAAATTTTCAACATTTCTGTTAAAAGCTGTCCTTGTCCAATTTGCATATTTTAGTCGTGAGAGGGTTCTAGAAGTAATTACTACTATCTGTTTGTTGGAGATATAAAAATTTACAAGCCTGCAGCAATAAATACCCTCATTCTTTTGCATGCATAAAGATAAAAATTACCTGCTTCGGCATTTGACGTAGTAGAGAAATCAATTCAAAAGGATGATCTTCACCGTCTCCTCCAGCATGAACCTTCCCAGGCGTTGCATCCAGAACCCAGACCTTCACATGGAAGCCAAATATTGAAAAAGCCAATTTTAATGAATAACAAGAAGACTTGTGCATCTTTAATGACTAACAAACACACTTTTTTATAACCATTTAATGACTCATGATACATCCATTAAATCCACAAGTCAAACCAATCCTTTTCTATATACCATTTTCAGAAAAAAGTAGTATTACCCTAACAGGTCGGGCAAGAGGTTTCGCAGCCTGGTCCGCCATACTCAAAGCAACTGCACAAACCCATCATTGAAAAGTTTATGTTTAAAACAATCAATGTTTCCCACCAGAGTCAATGCTCCAAGAAGACAATGACAAGAATTCAAAACCTATCACACAAGCATAATGACATTTCGGCATGAACTACAACTGTTTTCAACATGCATTAGTGTCATTAGAGCTTTCATACCTACGATACCTCATACATATATTTTCCTACTCTATCAAGCAACTTATTCAGGCTGTAGAATGAGAACTATCATTCCTACTTGGAAGATCTTACATTAAGAAACGGAAATGAGTGCAGACGTACACTGTCCAAAAGGGTCATGGCAGGTTACTAACCTTTCCCTCCAAAGCTGTGACCAACCAGCACACGGGGAGTAAGTCTAAGTTGTCCCACCTATATCATTAAAAATCAAACATGCTACCATTTTTTTAAATTTGAACTCCAGTACAAAGACCTAATAATACTACAAGATATATTCTATAAATAGAATAAAGATAATGAGAAGAATAATCAACATGTCGAGACTGATTAGAAACATGTTTTTCATATTAGAAATCACCAAAGATAGATAGAATGATAAAATCTTCCGATCACTTGAAGTACTAACATTAAAACCTCTCTTCAAGAAAGTCCATCCTTATAACAACCATTCACTAATCCATTTCCCATCAAATATGTAATATTTCTAATGGTGATAAACAAAGTAAACATAGCAAAAACACATACAAAAATTCACAGAACATTAAACAACCAGAAAATGCCAAAATCTGCATTGAGCTGAGCCATTTTATTGATATAATCACTGGGTACAAAAGTAAAATCAGAAAGCATGCACCTAGGCTTGCCCAAGGCAAGCTAACAATATCCAGGGGATGAAATCAGTTTCTCCAACATGCAATGTGGCTGTCCCCAACAATCTCTGCATTGTCCCAGTGAAAACTGAACTGTTGACTGTAAATAATAGCTGTTAGGGCTTTTGTTCGGTACTCAGAAAATTTCGGAAAATTAGCCCCGGGCTCTCCACCAATAACCCATAAAAACCCACAAAGGAATTGGCCAAATGTTGACCTCGGAATTTCGACCCAATTTCGCCTAGCTCCTCTAACTACTAGCTGAGTTGGGACCCATGTTTGACCCCTCAAATCTGCCCAGAAAATTCTGTCAAATTAATTTTGGTCTCTCCTCAATAAACCCAGAAAAAGCCAGAAAAGGTTTGTCTAGTTTTGAAACTCCAAAATTGACCCCAAATGCTTGGCCCTCCTCCACACGCAGAGAATGTAACCCGTAGCAGATGTTGCGTTTGTTGTTCCACCAAAATGCTGGAAAATCCCCTACAATCTCCCCCAATCCGATTCCAAGCAATCCCAGCTCCTCAATTCCTTCCACATGCCACCCCACACTTGGCCCCTATGAAAGACTGCGCAGTTCCTAAGCAAGATGATGCAGGTCCTTCTCTAGGAATTCGAATGGTTGTGGTGTGATGCTTCTATGCCTGCAAATCTCTCTACTATGCCGGCAAATTGATCAAGAGTGCCCCACCAACAATGCAACCCCTCCTCACTCTGGCTCTTCTCTCCTCCAATCTCTGTGTGGCTCCCTAAACTGCGTCCCAACTAATTCAGAATTCGTGTTGCCTTTGTGGTATTCCTTCCAACTCCAAAAATGCGTAGAATTTGCCTCCCTAGAGGGGCACTCGTGGTCCACCAAAGAAGAGGGTGAAATTTCACCTTGGAAACCTCTGGTGCTAAACAACGATTGTGACTCTGCTGAACAGCTTGAGCAACAAAATGTAAAATATCAAACGATCAAAAGTGCTCAATGATGCTGCCGTCCTCTTATTTATAATTGTTGCTCTCTTCCTTCACTTGGGCCCCTTCACCAAGCAATTCGATCCCCCTCCATAGACATTCGAATTTCTCCATGAAGGGGACGTATTTCATCATGGGGTGCTCCCCACATCCCACTATGTGATTAATCTTCCCTTTGTCTAATGTTTGGGGCCTCCACTACCACACAACATTAATTTAATTAATGTCCTCCCACTTTTCCCAAGTTTGTATCCAAAAATATCTCCATCCATAATTTACAAAAATTGAAAAAGGCACTTAGCAGATTTTTATGGGAAGGGATATTACAAAAGAATTCTGAACCTTCATACTTACAATTGTTTCATCCAACACTAGAAATCCGTATTCCCATTTCCCTGAAGATGTATCTTAATTCCTCATTTATTCATGTACACTGTCATGTTTGAAGTTTAGGGACAAAACATAAGCCTTAGTCTGTATGGGCCTATTAGTTATTACCCAGACTCACACAAAGACAAACATAACTGGTATTTTTGTTCTCACGGAGGTGTCTGATGGTTTACAAGTAGTCTCTCATGAACTTTCAATGATATTTGAAGAGTAGAGAACAGTACAAAGAAGCCTCAATGACAAGAGTAAAGGGATGCACAGGTGCAATTTGAACATGCATTAAATGGGTTTGATTACAGTCAGTAAACTATAAAGGTTAGCATGGGGAGTTAGTGACAAAAACCTACTGAAAGTTGAATTTCAATATCATGACTGCCTTTCTCGTTATAACAATCATATACATTGATGTTGAATGGATGAAGAAAAAATAGGCATGATGAAAATATTCATTGTGCATAATTTATAAAACAGCCCAGTGATCAAAGATCTTACAAGATGCAAAACATCACGTGCAGCTGATGCAACAGTATGAGGGGCATGCTTTGGGATGGATGCCGAGTCACCATGGCATCGTAAATCCACTAGAAGAAACTGTGACATAAACAATGATCTTGTACTTGTTATATATGAAAGAGAAACAAAGAATTGAGTACATTAATTCTGACAGTTTTATTTTGCTAACAATGACAATGCAGCAAACTAAAGGATAATCATGTAGAGTTCAGTCTTCAGATTAGTTAATCATTACCTGCCACGCTGGAAATTCTTGTGCAAGCCTCCTTGCAAAGGATCCTGATAACACAACAAAGCTATAATCAGGCCTTGACCCTCAAATTTTGAAAAATTTTGAGCCAAAGGAGAGCTATATAATGCCTGGGATCTTAAATTACATCAACACATTAGTAAAACAAATGTTAACCTAAGAAACAAAGAAAGTTTTGATATTGACTTCTTTACAAACTTATCAAAATATAGTCAAATCAAGGCTGTTGGGAGTAGGGAGTGGAAGGTAGGAGCAGGAGCAGGAAGCACAATTTTCAAAAGGCTTCCGAGAGCAAAGCATTTTTATATAATACATATTTTAAAATACTTTGATGCATATATATTCAAGGAAAACATGCAGAATGTTGAATCAACCACACGAAAATTGAAATATGAAAACATAGATTTAACTACTGGATTAATGATGATCATTAAAGCATCAACCATTTAGCACACATATAACATCAATCATCTTGTAGTTATAACAATGTCATCCAATGATCAATCATCAGCCACAACATCAACCTTCAAATTTCAACATATAAAATTTGTCATCGAGAAATTGTAATAGACAGCATCAACAACGAAATGCAATAGCGCATCAAATTCATTAGCAAAAAAATTGTAAGATTCAATCAACAGTTCAAAGTTCAAACTTAAACTATCATATAATGTTTATAAAATAAGCCATAATAAAGAAAAAGTACTAAGCCTTAGAGACTACTAAACAGGAAAGAGAAAAAGAGATCTAGTATCTACTAAGCTTTCCCCATGCCACGAGAAACTTCTAGTTTCTTTTCCATGATCTATGAAGAAGAGGAGCAAGGGTAGGCAAAAGTGTTCATGGAACACAACCAGCAGCGACATGGCCCCACGTAACATTGGATATTGTGAAGATAAAGGCAAAACTCCTGCATCTAGAAATCTACTAGTGAAAGGGGGTGGAATATCTACATGAATATGATCACCCAAGAGGTCAGCTTCCAAGCACTCTAAAACTATGGCTCCATTCTCCAAATTAGCCTCCTCTGGATTGTTGTCCCAAGTCACATATGTTCCATCATCCTTTGCTGCATGACAATAACCTCAAGTTGTAGTGCATATACACCAAGCTTTTTGCCTAGTCTACAATCAGGTTGTTGCTCTTCATGCTATCGATGAAGCTATCGGTGTTCCAACACCTCTTTGTAGAAGAAGTGTTAACAACCCATGAAAGCACCGTCACAACCAATTTATGCAGATAAGTGGTAGAGGATCCATACATGTCCCCCCGTACATGGATCCAACCTATATTGATCTTCAATTGTATGCAAGTTAGCAAAGACTGCATGTTCGCTGATGTACTTGCTCAATCGGCCTTGTAACTAAGCACACTCCTCTTCATCAAGGACCAACTTGTCTAATGCAAGCATATATATATTTTGCACCTCTGGATCTGTGTTTCGTTTTCTCCTAACCCCAACCCTAGGTGTTGGTTGGGCCACCAAAATGGAGAAAAATATTTGGGTGTAAGGACATATGGTGGGGCATGGAGTGGAACATTTAGATTATCCCACCTATTTACCACATGTTTATGGATATGATCATACAATATTGCATCTCTCAACTCAACAATGTCTTTGACTCAGCCTAGAATGTTGTCGATCTGCTCATACACCTCCCCAATCACCATTTGATCCATATCTAGAAACCAAACTATGTTTTAAAACGGCTTGGTGAACTGTAGAACATCCCTGACATGTTGCCAAAGCTAAACATCAAGCATTGTGTCCACCTTCTGAAATTCATGTCTATAAAATGTGGATGCAGCCCTATCTTTCAAATCCTACCATGAATCACTTGAGACTATACTAGCCAATGCCTCTTTTAACTTCAAAGGGCGCCTAAAGGTGAGGTTATAACTAGCAAACCTGGTCTTTGCAATCTTTAGTAGCTCCAAGTTAGAATGATTGTGAAAAATGTAGTGGGCCATGCTATGATTGGTAATATTTTTTATCATTTTCTTCTCTCTCTTGTACAATGCACCAATCCATCTATAATCATGTTCCTTCATCTTAATAATATCATGCATCAAGAGGTTCAAGATGTGAACCAAACACCCATAATAAAATATGTTAAGGCACCTATTATTGCAAAATCTAGCAAGCCTAGTGCAAAGCCTTACTAGGTAGGTCCAGACCTTAGGGTAACAAGAAATCGGCTACCACTGCAGCCTTTCTCCAGCTATTTAGTGGTGTTCGAACCACAAGGTAGGCTTCCCTATAAAAATCATTGAAAGGATATTTAGTAAGGAGAATTCATGGTGATTGATGAAGTCTAATAATTGGGATAGGGTACCAGCAGAGCCTGGAGGGCTAAGATAATCTTTACCAAGTACAAGCACTTTGTCCCTAGACCACTTAAGCAAATTATAAGGCTGTCATAAGTTAGGGATTTTCAATGATGGGGCATGCAACGTCATATAACAGCCAAGAGAAATACTCATCTAATGATTAATCAATGAAGGACTGAGAATATCAATTGGATATGCAGAGTTTAGGGTTTCCAAATGAGTTTTTATCGCCGAAACATGCATAAAACAGCAATATAATGATGATGTAAGCCCTACAAATAGGTTTAGGCATGCAATAAACACTAGATTTTGTTTTTTCACAATTATGTAAAGCAATTTCTACTTAAAGAGCAATGACACATCAAATAAAATTACTTTTTTAGTTTTATTTCATAGAAATCCTAACCCTATATTTCTAGAATTTATGAAAGAAGAGAGAGAAAATAGAAGTTTTGATCACCACCACCTAGATTAGTGCCTTGATCTAAATGGGCAATGAAGTCATCTAGGGAAATTCAATGAGTACGGCCTTGTTGAAGAGAGTGAGATGGCAAGGGCATCTAGTTAAAAACCCTAGCAACTTCCTTTTCAGGGAGATTTTAAATTTAAGAGATGCACAACTCGGATTTCTCTTAAAGGATTCAAGGAAAACAATTTTGCATACCATAAAGGAGCAAGATTTCTAAATAAATTTAGCAATTTTAACCATGGCACATGTAGAAACCCTACATCAAACAATATAATATGCAAGCAGCAAAATATAGAAAATATACAATAAACTTACAAAATTTCCAAAACAATCTCTTCAATCAATTCCAAGCAAATTTCCACCTCCAAGAGCAATTCACACCATAGAAATCATATTGCAGCCAAGTAGAATAGATGAGGTAATGTGCACTTCCAAAGAGAGGAAAGTGTGATGAATGAATGATGATCCAATGAAATGAGACTTCCTATTGATTTGGGGTAGCATCATATATGCTCTAGCCACGAAATTTGGAGAGGTTAGGGCACATGAGATCTCCAATACCCAAAAAGGGTTTGGGCAGATTCTAAACAGTTTGGGAGATATTAAAATAATTAATATTTTTAATGGAGTCCCTAAGTCTAAACTTAGGGAAATTAAAATATTAATGTGTATTAATATAAAATTATGTTAGAATGGTCCAAAAGACATGGATCAAGCTAGATCTAATCTTAGTCGTCGATTAGGGACTTAATCTTGGCCATTGATATGTCGACGAAAAAAGTATAAGAGGAGGCTTGAGGGTCACTTAGAGAACACACCGAGAGATCAAGATTTCGACTTTCAGGGAATGGGTTTGCTGAGAAAGTTGAGAGAGTGATCTGGAGTTGCAGCTAAGGGGCAGTGAATACAAAAGCAAAGAGGCGAAGATAGTGTCGGGAGGATCAGCGCAACAGTGGGAAAGTTGATGCAGAGGGTAGAAGCCGGAACTACCGGGAACAGCCGAAACTATCGGGAAAGCTGGCGCAAAGGGCAGAAGCTGGAACTGTCGGGAACAGCCCTAACTGTTGGGAACTGCCGGAACTACCGGGAAAGCTAACGCAGAGGGCAGAAGCCAGAACTGTCGGGAATAGCTGGAACCGCTGGGAACTGTCGAAACTGCCATAAAAGATGACGCAGATGGCAGAAGCCCGAACTGCCAAGAACAGCCGAAAATGTCGAGAACTGCCGGGAAAGCTGACGCAGAGGGCAGAAGAGGCTGACGCTAGGGTTTTTCATGGGGCAAATTGGAGCAGAGGAGCTGCCAGAGTGTTTATCCGGGGTTTTAGCCAGAGCATCTGTCTCCGAAGGAGAGATACTACTGTCGAGTTTATTCTCTGTTGGGTGAGCCAGTTTTGGCACCCAGATTGTATTCAGAAACTGCATAATAATAAAACCCTCAGATAGTTGCACCAATTTTCCCGCATTGGGTTTTTCCTAGGACATTGGTCCAAAAACAACGGTGTCACTTGTGTGCTTGTTTTGTTTCCTTCAGTTGATGATCTGTAATGTGTTGAGCATGTACTTGTATTTATTTCCAGTATTTACATGGTAAATAACTTGTTAATTAATAGAACAAGTAGGTAGGAATACATCAGAAAGTACATGAAGGGTTTCTAACGGATTAGACTTAGAAATTCCAATATGGTATCAGAAGGTGGTTACAGATCACAGGAGAACTGAGGACATCAGCCGAGCAAAGCAGCAACAGCAGAAAACAGCTGTCCCGAGTGACCAGTGTTGAAAATATTGGTATCGGCAAAATATCGGAGAGGGTCCAGAAAATATCTTATCGGCAATATCAGCGAAAATATAGGCAAAATATTGGCAAGCATAAAAAACAATTTTTGCAAATTTTTAAACATAGCCGATATTTTGCCGATATTTGCCGATATTTTCATGGCGATATATTGTTTTGCCGAAAATATCGCCGATATTATCAACAGTGCGAGTGACAGAAGTTGTTCGTAGCAGAGAAGCAACAAGGAAGGGGTGACACAGTGCCTACGTCATCAAGTTTGAGCCAAGAAGAGGCAGTGCAAAGGCTAAGGGAGGCAAAGAAAGGCTCACGCAGAGGCCAAGAGGTTTGACGCAATTGGCTGAGGAAGTTGATTTGCTGATGCCGAGATTGCGCAGAGCCTAAGAGCTCTAACCTTCAGGTTGCTGGGGTTTAGGAGGTTGTGGGTAAGTTGTAGAGTGGAGCTAGTGAGGTATTGTAGTCAGAACAGTACCTAATAGGGCAAGGCCAAGGTAGAGGGAGTTGCTGTAGAGGCGGATTTCTAGCCAAGGAATCTGGATCAGTGTTGTTGCTCCACAGATAATCAGAGGGGCAATTTGACGTTGGCAGAAGGATTTTCAGATGGGAAATCAGGACTCGGAGGGAGTCCAGAAAAGAACTTCCAGATGGGAAGTGGAAAGACTCAGCAAGAGTCGAACCGAGAAATTCCAGACAGGAAGTGGAGAGACTCAGCAGGAGTCAAACCGAGAACTTCCAGACAGGAAGTAGAGAGACTCAGCAGGAGTCGAACAGAGAACTTCCAGACTCAACAAGAATCGAACAGAGAACTTCCAAACGAGAAGTAGACTCAGCAGGAGTCAAACAGAGAACTTCCAGGCAGGAAGTAGAGAGACTCAGAGGAGTCAACAAGAAGAGAAGAGAGATGGCCATGAATGGGCTGAGGGATCAGGACAGGTTGGATGAGGCATCCAACTTTGTCATCTGGAAGGCCAAGATCCTTTTTGTTCTATGTTCCATGAGTGCTCATGTGCCACCTCAGAAGAAGTGGGGAGACATTGAGTTGTAGTCAAACAGACTACAGGCGATGAGGGGCAAGATCCTCGAGGTACCTAGCCTCTTGGATTAGACCATGCTACGGGAGCCCCGAAGAGTAGCAGGACTAGCGAATGTGGGTAAAGACGAATGCGGATGAAGCGGCAGAGAGAGCTATAGTGCAGAAGTCCCAGGATAGCGTGAGGCTAGCAGGCTACAACAATGTGAGAGGCACGGGAGTGTTGCACCAGTGCAGGATGGCACAGAGAGGTGTGCAACGGTGTGAGATGCAAGGAGTTGTTGCAACAGCGCAGAGGTCAGAGAGAGAGCACTTGTTAGCGGCAGAGGGAACTTCAGCATCAGGAGTACTCTAGCTTGACAGAGAGGTCAGAGTTGGGAGATCAGTTACTTACTTCTCAGTAACTGAGTTGCAGTGCAGCAATTAGCAATGGTAGTGCTATTGGCAGCATGACGAGAGGAGAGGCAGTGCAGATGCAGAAGTGGCAATGGCAGGGCCATGGGCAGCAGTAGGGATGCAAAGGGACTTGTCGTACAGATGCAGCAATGGCAGTGGTAGAGCTATGGGCAGCAGTACAAGATGCAACAGTGCAGAGCATGATAGGTAGCAAGCCTACCATCAGCACAGGGACTGATGCCAGATGATCAGGGTGATACTCAGTAAGGATTATTACTAGAGCACAGTCCTCGCTAAGAGGGAGTGTTGATTTTGTGTAGCATCGGATGTGCTCTAGCCACGAAATTTGGTGGAAAGCTTAGGGTACATGAGATCTCCAATACCCAGAAAGCGTTTGGGCATATTCTAAACAGTTTGGGAGATATTAAAATAAATAATATTTTTAATGGAGTCCCTAGGTCTAAACTTAGGGAAATTAAAATATTAACGTGCATTAATATAAAAATGTATTAGAATGGTCCAAAAGACATGGATCAAGCCAGATCTAATCTTAGCCGTCGATTAGGGACTTAATCTCGGTCGTTGATATGTCAATGAGAAAAGTATAAGAGGAGGCTTGAGGGTCACTTGGAGAACACACTGAGAGATCAAGATTTCGACTTTCTGGGGCTGGGTTTGCTGAGAAAGTTGAGAGAGTGATCTGGAGTTGCAACTGAAGGGTAGTGAATACAAAAGCAGGGAGGCAGAGATAGTGTCGGGAGGATCAGCGCAGCAGCCAGGAAAGCTGACGCAGAGGGCAGAAGCCAAAACAGCCGGAACTGTCGGGAAAGCTGATGCAGAGGGCAAAAGTCGGAACAGCTGGGAACAGTCGGAACTGCTGGGAAGAGCCGGAACTACCAGGAACAGCCAGAACTACCAAGAAAGAAGACATAGAGGGCAGAAGCCAGAACTGTTGGGAACTGCCAGAACTGCCGGGAAAGCTGACACAGAGGGCAGAAGAGGCTGACGCAGTCCCTAGAGACTGACGCTGGGGTTTTTCATGGGGCAGATTGGAGTAGAGGAGCTACCGGAGTGTTTATCCGAGGTTTTAGCCGGAGCATCTGTCTCCGAAGGAGAGGTACTACTACCGAGATTATTCTCTGTTGGGTGAGCCGGTTTTGGCACCCAGATTGTATTCAGAAACTGCATAATAATAAAACCCTCAAATAGTTGCACCGATTTTCCCGCATTGGGTTTTTCCAGGGACATTGGTCCAAAAACAACGGTGTCGCTTGTGTGCTTGTTTTGTTTCCTTTAGTTGGTGATCTGTAATGTGTTGAGCATGTACTTGTATAGGTAGGAATAAATCAGAAAGTGCATGAAGGGTTTCTAACGAGTTAGTCTTAGAAATTCTAACACTTCCCTCTATTTATATAAGGGGAACCACGTCTCATTTTCACAATTTTACAAGAAACACCCCCAAAAAGTTCACTTTAGCATTCAACAAGCTAAAAATGTCACAAGTCAACCTTAAAATAGCTCAAAAACATAACAAAATGTCAAAAATAGCCACACGTGGGAAATAAACATCTCCACCATGATGTCATCCTCTAGAAATGATCAAGATCCATCAAGCAAGTGATGAATAGGTCCATGAGTGCTCCTCACTCCAAGAAATCATCAAAATGCATCGGTACATCTCCAAAAAGTGGTTCCTCAACCATGACATCATCCATAAAGAGGTCTATGTCACCCTTCTATAGTTTGTGGGGTAGCGTGGCATCACGCAAGGCACGCGTTGGGGTCCAAGGAGAATGTGCAAGCCCTCCCAAGACATCTCAATGACAATCATCCTCATATGGGCTCTAAAACAAGCAACATCTATCAAATAAGGTCAAGGCCATCCTAGGGGGCATCTTGGGTCCATCTAGGTACATCATCAAATAGTCCAACACCAAATCTCTATGGCTTAGCATTTCAACATCTAGAGGTACGAGGGGATGTGGTACCATATGGAATCATCTCAAAGCCTGACGCTCATCTCTGCAGGGGGAACACTAAAGCATCAAGCTCATATATGCTCTTTGAATGGGGCAACACATCCTCCACAGTGGTGTTGAAGAGGGTCAAGCCCTTCCCTCAAGGAATCCCTGCTACTGCAAGAACACCACCTAAAACAAAACTCTCAAGATCAAGTGAGGTCAACAATAATTAGGGATAAAAACCATTAAAGCATCATAGTGGAACATATCTAGTGGTAAGGGCACAAAAATTCTTCACACAAAACGCACCTTCAAATGTCTAACAAGATTAGGACCTGTAAAAAAATTGCCTCACTTATGTCAGAGATGATTAGGTCAATAACCTTATTAGTTGTTTCTAGCCCCTAAGAGAAGTGGCATGTCCCAAGTTAGTCCATTAATCCATAGATGTGTGTGAGAATAATGGGCACGGAATGGGAAAGACTTCAAGGCAAGTGCCATAGCCATGAGACCAACTATTGGGGCATCCAACATCCTGATTATACTGATGTAAGGAGGGAGCAATTGTGGTGGCATCAGTTACTCATTCCATCGGCCTACTTTTCCCACTGCTCTAATGTGCTTTTTACTTTAATTGATTTGCCTTTATTTAGTACATAGCTTAGGAGCCCAAGCTTCTTTTACATTTTTCCAATACCCATTTACGATGTAGCATCTTCTTGCTCATTAGGGTTGGGACTTTTAGGGGTTCCTCAAGGTGATGAGTACTAAGGGAGGTAGAGCTCATGCTAAGATTTTTCCCAAACACTAAATATTGTCCCAACCATCTTTTGCATTTTACATTCTCTTTCATTGTGGCTTTATATGTTTTTAACTTTCTTTTAGTTGCATCAACCTCTGGAGCCAAGTTTTCGAGCCCTAACTCAAGGAGGTCGATAAAGGGTGCCAATCCCAATGACCATTGACTATTAGCCCAATTAAGGGAGATGAATAACTAGAAGAGAGGGAAAGTGGTAAGTATGAATTACCTTCGAGATGCTATATCAATCGACGCCTTCCTAGTAGTACCCTTCCTAAACCCTAAGGCCTCAAAATAGGTCCCACTCGACTAGAGTCAAAGACCAACCTCCCTAGTTAAGTGTGCAAACAAGAATATAATCGAGATCAATCAATCATCCAGTTTGCCCGTGATCCATATTGTTGGAAAATGTAAAGTGGCAACTTGTAATTCTTATTTTCCTTAACCTTAATATTTGCTTGTGAACTTTATTAGTCTTCTTTATGTTCTTTAGTTAGATTTTTTCATCAAACAAATATCAAGAACGAAATAGCAATAATAGAGGACACAAAAATTAGGCTCTCAGGGAGGGAAAAAGCCCTCCAAAGAGAAAAGCCAGAAAAACTCTTCTCTTCTTAGAATCTGCTTCAAATGAGATACAAAGACCCAACCCTAGACCAAGTCCTTCTCCAAGTACCAAGTCAACCCTTCCAACAAGTCCCAACCTGAACCTGCACCACCCATCTGCAACTTCAACCTGCCAACCTCAACCCTACAATTTGCACAGCTACTTTGACCCTTTTGTCTATTAACTCAGTGTTGCACCATCGGCCTATTTTGCACCCATTTTTGTACCTTCGGCCTGTTCCGTACCCGATTATGTACCTTCAGCCTATTTTGCACTCGGTTTTGTACCTTCTACCTATTCCACACCCAGTTTTGTACCTTCGGCCTGTTCTGCACTTGGTTTTGTACCTTCTGCTTGTCTGCACTCGGTTTTGTACCTTCGACCTATTTTGCACCCGATTTTGTACCTTCAGCCTATTCCACACCCATGTTTGTACCTTCAGCCTGTTCTGCACTTGGTTTTGTACCTTCGACCTGCTCTGAACCCAGTTTTGTACCATTGCTAGAAACTTTAGATGTGATGATTGAATTCATCTAGGTTGAGTGAGTGCTAAATGAGTTTGAAATGCTCCTTTATATAGACTTCTCAAGGGATCGAATTCCCTCCTTTAGGTCGACTTCATGTTTCCAGGGCCAACTTGTACTTTATGAAATTCGAGGACTTTCTGGACTAAAAATAATTCTTTTTGTAAATACATTTTGCTCGGAAGGGTCTTATAACCATGATGTTGACTCCTTTGACTCATGACAATAATTACTATGACCTAACCCTAGAAGCATGAAGAACATGCGTTTACGTAGAAGACCATCAATAAAGAGCATGAAGCCCATGCTTTAATAATAATAACTTTTTCTTTTCTTTTCTTGTTTGTTACATAGGATACATATTGAAATGAGTACAAAAACAATTATGAAGACCAAATCTAGTTACATTTTCAACAATCTCTCTTAACTAGGGAGGTATTCATAATTGTACAACTAGTACAACATCATATCTCAGACTGAAGAGTTCTCACAAGAAGAGTCGAATTGATAAGCCATACTATAAGCATCATCATTATGACGAGCACTGTCTCTGAGGCCTAACTAGAAAAGCTCTTCTTTATTCAAGAGCATTACATGTGATACTGCCCTACGTCTACAAGGTACATACCCTATCTGGATGTCCATAAGGTATGTCCTTTTAGGACTATCCTTATCTTGGATCTCCATACCTGAGTCCTCAAAGAATATCGGTCCTCTTTGTCCACTCTTCTCTCAAATGCCTATCCCATTCTCTGAAGAAACCATAGATGCTTATCCAATCCTCAGCCATATTCCCTTCATGACCTTCACTTAGGCTTATGGTTGTTAGTCTTGGCCAAGTGCATGATACATGAAGAAAAGAATGCCCATGTGATGTCTAACATCACTCCCTCTCAAACCGAGAGGACATCCCTATTCCCCTTTAATCTTGAGAATAGAACCTTGCTCCTTATTCAAGGAGACTCCTTTGCTCCCTCTCAAAACTAGAGAAGATTCCAGACTTCCTATCTATTTGGGAAGTCAATACCACAAGCCTTACATCTTGTCTTCATGAGAGTACTTGATCTTCATAGCTACATGGCTCATTCTTTCTTCCGCATCCCTTGCATTGAGCTTGCTTTTTTTCAAGGTATCATGGAGCCACCTTCTTTGTTCAATCTTGTGATAGGATCTAGGTCATCTTTCTTACTCATCACTTTCATCTTCGACATTCTAGATGAAGGCTTTACATTGAGCCTTTTCAAACTTCAAGTTGATCATAGCTTCCTTATAAAAGTGATCTCCTTTGACCTTTAGGTTATCTTCTCGCATTGCTACCTTTCAATCCCAAGATGGTTTGACTTCATAGTTGCCATGTACCAAATATTGAGTTCCCTCAATACTCTTCATCCATACATTTGAACTTGCCTCAACTATCATGATGTATTCCTACAACATTCTTCCAGGTAGCAAAATTATATGTTAACCAAATAACTAGCAATTAAAATTAGACTTACCTCATCATGATGACCTTCTCGTACCATCAACATCCTCATCGACCATCTCCACACAAAACTTCCTTCATGCATCAAAGTGCCCAAGGATCGAACTTGATTACCAAATTACAAATTTTCTTCCGAAGATTATACTAGATGTTAATCACTATTTATATATTCTAGAGAAAGTCGTACTCCATTATTCATCTTAAAGTAAGTCAAATCCTATTCTTTTCAAGCATCATATCATATACTCAAGCATATTTTATGACCAACTTTCTTTTCACAAGATTATATACATATGAATCTTATCCAGCATGCATTCTTAAGCTTTCACCCGATCATCCCTAAAGTGAGCTTGCAACCTAACCCGTTGCATTCCTTCATCCCTTTAACAGTATTGATTCCACATTACATGGAATGACTACTAACCTTGTCATGATGTTTTTCCCAAGGACCTTCCAAAATGATGGTCCTTCCTGAATCATGATGATTCAACTAAGCAAGATGACAACTTCTAACATAATGTTAGATAACACTTGGATGAACATTATGCAAAAATGCTCTATCTATCCATTTATCTCGATGATCTCTACAAGGAAAGTTAATCATGAAAATTCTAGACATGCTACTATCATATGCTCTTCTCTATGATGCTATATGAAACTAAGTAAACAACAATGCACACTATTCTAAAGGAAAGATCAAACTTCATAGAGAACCTGATAGCCATTGTGCCTTCTTCAATAGTAAAGATCCTTTACTTCTTCCTTCTTCGGCTTCTTCTCTGGTTCTCCTGTTTCTTCAGCTATGTGACCCTCACTTCTTTCCTTCCTTTTGTTGTTTTGTTCAATGTTGCACGAAACGACAACGTTTTTTGGAAGCAGATCCGCGGAAGCATCATTTCCCAAAAATCTAAGAAGCAAAGCATCTACTATATATATATATATATATATATATATATATATATTATTTTTTGCATTTATATTAAAAAAACATCCAAAATACCAAATTAGTTGTAGAAGACATGAAAACATTCATATTTTTACATAACTCAAGATAGATATGGCATCCATCGTACATCAATGATTAATTATTCCAACATTAACCATCTAGATGCATCAACCACCTAGAATCTAGATTCCTCTTCTCTTGTCTAGCCTTTGCCTCTACTTGAATTCTCTAGGGATATTAGTCCACATTGCCCAATTTTGATCAAACGACCTAATCTAGGCCTTATAATATGGTAGAGGAAAGCTTAACACGCCTAATCAATGATTTTGACTTGAGTGAACGGTAAAATTTTGCCAAGGTCGTGAAAAACAAGTTCAACAATCAACAATACCAACACTAGCGTACATATAGGGCTCGATGCTCTTGATTAAATGCCAATCACATGCCCCCATACATGATATAATCCAATGAAATGCCACAATCCCATTGATCCTAAAAACTATTAAGTCTGTTGAATCTTGAATGGGATATGAAATTCTATTTTCTCCATATGAAGTCTAATGAGGTTGGAACCACTCTCAAACATCCTGACTCATTTCATGGTAATGTTAAAAATTTAAGTAAAAGGATGAAAACATTCTCCTTTATCTTTCATTTTCATCCTTTTACTTTAAGAATTTAACATTACGTTAGGGAACATCTAGGAAGCGTCTAGGGAGCATCAAGGGGCACCTTGGGAGTATTCGGAAAGCATAGTTCCTCACATAACAGTTCGAAATTTCCAAAAAAAACAAAAAAAGCCCTGTAAAACTGTGTGAACCGTCCACCTTCTCGCAGATCCATCACCATCCACATCAGATACACACTCGAACCTCCACAGATCCGTAATCGATCCTTTCTGGATCCACGGATTGGGCAATCGGAACCACAAATCGAGCCCCCGTGGATCCATTTTCCACGAATTAACAAAAATGGCGCAACTGTGGATCTGATTTTCGGATCCGTGGTTCCGCCGAAGGATCAGTGGCAGATTTGTACGAGACGCGGTTCCGCCCCCTGATCCTTGGGGGGATGCTTCCTACAACATTGGTTCTGTTGACTTGGACAGTCCCTTTTAAAGTGCCCAAACTTATTGCACTTAAAGCATTGAACCTTGGACATGTCTTTCTTCTTGGACTTTCCAAACTTTCTCTTCTTTAGCTTCTTGACTCAGGCTAGAAAGGCTTGAGATTGCTCATCTAATCCAATGTCATCTTTGACCTTTATCCTTGATTCTTCTAAAATGCATTGAACCCGCAACTCATCAAAAGGAGTTGAATCTTTCTTGGAGTAGATCCTTGTTGAAAAGTTGCTGCATTCTGGTGGCAATGCATTTAATACATAGATGGTCACTTCTGAATCAGAAATTGATTCCCCGAGTCCTTGCAAATCATAGCTGAGAGACTCTCATGAGAAAGGATGCCACATCCTCATCCTTTGATTTCTTCATTCTATATAACTTATTCTGCAAAGACATCTTCTATCATGTTGTACTTACATAGTACAAATTCACTAGCTTGTTACATAGCCTTGGAAGTCTTCAAGTTTGCAACAAATGGAACAAGAGAATCCTTAATTGATTCAACTATGATCCTTTGAGCCCTTACTTCCCATTTCTTGTACTCTGCTAGTTCTTGTGTCTTATCTTTGCTTGGTTCAATGATTTCCCCAGTAACATATTCCATTAGTTTTTTATCTGTGAGTATCGAGTCAATTATTTTCTTCCACGCTAGATAGTTTGATGCCCCAACAAGCTTCTTGCTCTCCTTGCAGAAAGAACCCATATGACTTGTAGATTCAGACATGATATTAATAATATGATACTTACTTGAAACCAAGATTCTCCTTGATGATGTCTTCAATCTTCTTGATGCCTTCAAGATCCGTGTTGCTTCCTTTAAGGATGCCTTCTTCTCAAGAGTGATCAACACCCTTCTTAAAGTCTTCTTCTCAAGTCTTCCTTTGTTGAGATCTTGATGTAGTCTTGGTCTTCCTTAAATGTGGAAATCCTAGATCAATAGGCCTTCTTCTTCAAGTCTTCCTTGAGAGTTTCCTTTTTCCTTCCCCTTGACAAGTAATTCCTTCTAGTGTCCTTCCAACTAACTTTCTTGTTCACCTTAGCTCTGATACCATGTTGGAAAATGTAAAGTGGCAGCTTGTAATTCTTATTTTCCTTAACCTTAATATTTGCTTGTGAACTTTATTAGCCTTCTTTATGTTATTTAGTTAGATCTTTTCATCAAACAAATATCAAGAACGAAATAGCAACAATAGAGGACATAGAAATTAGGCTCTCAGCCAAGGTAAAACCCCTACAAGGGGAAAACCCGAAAAAACTCCTCTTCTTAGAATCTGCTTCAAATTAGATACAAATACCCAACCCTAGACCAAGTCCTTCTCCAAGTACCAAGTCAGCCCTTCCAATAAGTCCTTCCTTGAACCTGCAACAACCAACTGCAACTTCAACTTGCCAGCCTCAACCCTGCAATTTTCACAACTACTTTGACCCTTCGATCTATTACCTCAGTTCTACACCTTTGGCCTGCTTTGCACCCAGTTTTGTACCTTCGACCTGTTTTGCACCAAGTTTGGTACCTTCGGCCTGTTCTGCACCCAGTTTTGTACCTTCGGCTTGTTTCGCACTCGATTTTGTACCTTCAGCCTGTTTCGCACCTGGTTTTGTACCTTCAGCCTAGTTTTTTACCTTTGCTAGAAACTTCAGATGTGATGTGTGAAATTTTTAACTATTGCAGCAACTAGAAATTATTATTCTAAGTTCTAACTATAAATTGATTTTGCAGTTTATTTGCTATGGCAAACAACGAATATTTCACAACTGCAATTTTCACCAAAATAAATAATGCAGAAGATAACTGGAAACTAAGAAAATACTAGCACACACACAAAAACATAACATCTTTGTTTTTGGACAAAAGTCCCCGGAAAAACCCAATGTGGGAAAACCGAGTGTTGTCGCTGAGGGTTTTTATTATTAAGCAGTAGTGAGAAAATTCTAAGTAAAATTGGATGCCAAAAGCTGGCAATCCTATAGAGAAAATACTGGCAAAAAATTTGTGAGGAATTTTCCTCACCCCCACAAGCAATCCTAGCTCAATCAAGCTAATCGAACTAGCTCTCCAACTACCTCTGCGTAGGTCCTGTGTTACTTCTACTTAGGCCTGAAACTCGCTGGTTCGGAACTACCTCGAATCAGCTACTAACTGACTGACGTTGGTCTGGAAATCTCTAGCTTGGCCCTCTAGAATTTCTTCTAGCCATTAGCACCTGAAACGACCCTTCCTCCAGCTGAATCAAATTGCGCTCTAGAGGCTACTGTGCAGCCCTTGCAGAACCTCTCTATGGCTATCTTTTCCTCTCTGCAAGCTACTCTGGAACTGGAAAACTTCCTTCGAACTCACTGTCTCTGCCCATCTCTAACTCTGTGTCCTTCTCTAGCTCGAACTCTTCCTGCAGAACATTGCTCTCTGGAAATCAAACTACGAGGAAACTCGCTCTCCAAGTGTGTCCATCTCCAACCCCGTCGACCTCCTCTTATAATCTCTCGTTGGCGAATCAATGGCCATGATTAAATCCCCATCAATGGTTAAGATCATCTCTAAGTTGTTCCATGTGAGTTTCTAGATAAATCTCACCTTTCTCAACTAATTCATGTTAATTAATCACTTTACCTAAGTTAGAATTAGTGTGAAAATTTCATCTATCACAGCAATTGGAAATTATTTTTCTAATAGTTAATTTATTTAACAATTTATCTGTTGTCTGCTATGGCAAATACCAAAAAATTCACACTGCGATTTTCACAAATAAACTGCGGAAGAAAATAGTGTTGGAAACGAAGAAAATCTAGCACACACATAAATTTTACACATTTATTTTTGGATAAATGTCCCCGGAAAAACCCAATGTGGGAAAACCTGTGCGACAGTGAGGGTTTTTATTATTATGCAACAATGAAATTTTGAGTACAATTTGGCTGCCAAAAATTGGCAATCCACAATAAGAAACTCTGGCAAAGGTATTCCCTAAGCAACCCTGGCACTCGTGCGTCCCTGCACTCGTGTTCCTGCACTGGGAATAAATCAGCCTCTTGCTGCTGCCTCTTCAGATCTAAAAATCTTCCTTCGGATCACTGTCCCTACCCCTCACTGACACTGCTTCCCTCTCTAGCTCGAACTCTACTGCTGGTACAATGTATTCTCCATCACCACATCGATCCCTTCTTATATCTTCCTGTTGGGACTCCAACGGCCAAGACTAAATCTTAATCAATGACTCGGATCAATTCTAGATCGATCCATGTCAATTTCTAGAGAATTCTCACCTTGAATTAATTAATTCTGATGAATTGACCAAATTTCCTAAGTTTAGACTTAGAAAACATTAAAAAATAGGTTAATAATCTAATTAAACCATCTCTAGGTGGAATTTACAGAAACTATTTCTAGGTTATGGAGATCTCATGTATTCTATTCTCTTCACCAAGTTTCGCGACTAGAACACATCCGTTGCTACAAAAACTAACAATCCCTCTTAGCAAGCACTGTGTTCTAGTGTTGCACATCCTGCCACAACACCCTGTCTCTATACCACCTCCTGTCACGTTGTTAATGTCTGGCCATACTGCCCACCAACCACTACACAACTCTGATGCTACATCTGTGTTGTTGCTGACACTGCCCTACTGCTACCAACCCTGCATCTGCACTGCAACTCCCTCTCACTGTTGTTGTTGCAACTGCAACTACTACAAGTAAGAAGTGAGAAGCATATGAAATATTGAATCATCCGAGTTTGCTGCACCTATCTCCTGAGTCTTGACTGCTACTGACCAGTGCATTGTCTATTGAATAATTTGCATTGGTGTTGACTCTGCTACTGAGCCTCTTGCTCTGTTGTCAATTCAGCAGTGCGCTCCTCAATGTCTCGTTGTTACTAGTATCTGCAATTGTCGCTCAGGAACCTGACTGCAACTACTGACACTAATCCATCCTGCTACTGAATATTGTGGGCCCATGTAGCAAGGTAATGATCCATGATGAGGACACCTCAAGGATCCTGCGCAAAATCTGCAACTTTGGGACTACATTATCATATTGCCCCACCTCTCTCCTGGAGAAATAGTTGCAAACATGGCAAAATCTGATGTAGTCATATTGTTGATGCTACTGCTTTACTAATGCTTCCGCACTGCTGCTACAACTGCTGCAATAATGAGTTTGATCTCCCCAGATCCTAGAGCACTAGCTTCCATAGGGATGCTCCCTCTAAAACTAAACTCTTTCTAGGTCTCGATCTCCCTATGAGAAATCCCCCTGCTCCCTCCTAGCAACTCACACTGTCTTCCTTCACTGGAAACTGGACTATGTAGCTCTGCGCTAGGAATCCCCTGGCTAGAACTGCACCTGCATACTGCAACTGGGCAATTCACACTGCCTATGTCACTACATCTAACTCTACAATTGTCTCCTGAGTACTAACTGCTACTAGATTTGCAACTGTCTAATGACAAATTCCGTTTGCTGACATTTAACCTGCTACTATGGTATTGTGGGCCCCTGTAGCAAAGATGATGGTCCTGCTGCAAGTATCCGGAATTCATATGACTAATCTCCTTGTTACAACTGCGTTGGACCCTATCTAATATGGCACACTGGTGTCTTATACTCCTCCTCGATTTGGTGCCCCACTATCTCCTTCCAAGCCTAGTCCCTAGCTGGGACCCTTCCTTTCTTTGCAACTCAAACTAGACAACTCGCACTTCCTCCGCCATCTGCCTCCAACAATTGGAAGTCGATCTGCTACCTAGATCTGCATTTTGACTAACTCGCACGGCATCCTCTGGCAATCTCGTAGCCACTCAAAATCTCGTCCTTGGAGGCAGATGCGATATTTCATGTACTATGTGGTGATATAGATAGTCTTTTTCCTCTACCTTTGATTTTATCTATCAGTTAGAGCGCATTCTCTCCTCTATTTTTTCTCAGATTTGCATATTGATGTGTTGAAAATCTAACTAGTTTCGGTCTTCATAATTGTTGTTGTACTCATTTCAATATGTATCCCATGTAACAAACAAGAAAAGAAAAGAAAAAGCTATTATAATTAAAGCATAGGTTTCATGCTCTTTATTGATGGTCCTTTAGGTAAAAACATGTTCTTCATGCTTCTAGGGTTTTCTAGGTCTTAGGATCTATTGTCATAAGTCAAAGGAGTCAACATCTTGCTTATAAGACCCTTGCGTGCAAATGTATTTATAAAAAGAATTATTTTTGTGTCTAGAAAGTCTTAAAATCTCCTAAAGTACAAGTCGGCCTATAGGTGGGAATTCGACCCCTTGAGAAGGCTATATAAAGGAGTAGTTCAACTTCATTTAACACTCACTCAATCAAGATGAATTCGATCATCATGTTATTTTTTGTAGCATGAGACGTGTTTTAGTCTCAACTTTGGTTAGAGTGGCTAAGGAACACAGGAGCTCCAAAACCTAGAAAACGTTTAAGGAGAAAACACCTAGAGATGGCTCAATTAAGTTAATTAATCAACAACTAAATATTTCCTAAGTGTTAGCTTTTGTAGTGTCAGATGTGTTCTAGTCACTAAACTTTTTGGAGAGGCTAGAATACATGAGATCTCCATAACCTAGAAATCTTTTATGGAAATTCCACATAGAGATGGCTTAATTAGATTGTTAACCTATTTTTTAATGTTTCCTACGTCTAAACTTAGGAAAACTGGTTAATTAATCAAAATTAATTAAGTCAAGGTGAGAATTCTCTAGAAACTTACACAGATCGATCCAAAAATGATTTGAGCCATTGGTTAAGATTTAATCTTGGCTTAATCTTGGTCGTTGGAGTCCCAACAATAAGAGATAAGAAGAGATCAAAATGGTGATGGAGAATACAATGTAGCGGCAATTCCTTATGCAAATCGAGCTAGTAGTAGCAGAGTTTGAGCCAGAGACAAACACAATGTCAGTGGGGCAAGGACAGTGATCCGGAGGAAGATTTCCAGATCTGGAGAGGCATCAACAAGAGGCTGAGTTATTCCCAGTGCAAGAATGCACGAGTGTAGGAACGTGCTAGTGCAGGCAGCGTGAGTGTCGGGGTTGCTTAGGGAATATCTTTGCCAAATTTTCTTGCTGTGGATTTCTAGTTTTCGGCATCCAGATTGTACTCAGAATTTCACTGATACATAATAATAAAAACCCTCACTGTTGCACCGGTTTTCCACATTGGGTTTTTTCGAGGACATTTGTCCAAAAATAACTGTGTAAAATTTTTGTGTGTGCTAGATTTTCTCAGTTTCCACCACTATTTTCTTCCATAGTTTATTTGCGAAAATCACAATGTGAGTTATTTGGTATTTGCCGTAGCAGACAACAGATAAATTGTTAAATAAATTAACAATTAGGAAAATAATTTCCAGTTGTGATAGATGAAATTTTCACATGGTATCAGAGTGTGAGTGATTAGCTGGGAAGCTCAGAAGCAAAGGAGAGAATTTCATTGTTTAGAGGGAGCAACAGGCCGAAATTATCAGAAGCTGCGCAAAACCCAAATAGGTAGGTTGAATTACTGGGGCTAGGGTTCGATTTTCAGTTGTACACTGGTAGAAAAGTCGAGTTGCTCGGGATAGTGATTCCAGCAGTCAGAGGGAGCAACAACAAAGATTTTTGCTGAACAGATTTATGGTTGGACGTAGAGGGTTTTGCAGTAGTTTGTAGTTGCAGAATCAACATCAGGTGGAAAAGAAAAGCACACATAATAGAGGGAAGATTTCTCTCAAGGAAATTTGAGTTTCAAAAGTTCGATTTTCCAGTTGCAAATTGGCATACCCATGAGCAGTTTTTTCACTCCAGTAGGGGGTACGAGTAGCAGATCCAACAATGATCTGGATTTAAACAGGAACGCAACAAAATACAGAGATAACCATATACACAAAGATGCAGCGGAAACAATGCTTCATTTCATTAATGGAAAATACTAAAATATGTTTACAACCAGAAATCGCAATAAACCAGCTAGGGCGGTGGTAGCTTATCTCTGAGAAGAGATGTGGCGGCTACATGCCTCTGAACTGTTCCGAACTGTGGTACAATAAGGCTTGAAGGCCTATTTATTGTTGAGAAACAATGGAAAACGCTTCACATTCCAAAACCTAACCCTAGAAGATGAAACGCCAAATTGTGGGCCCCTTTTGGGTAAATTGATACATCAATTTCCCGGGGTCGTAACTTTGGCATACGATCTCTGTTTGACGCATATGATAGCTCGTTAGAAAGATCTATCCGAGAACTACCACTTTGATAAGGGCAACATCGGTCCATGGACCGATGTTGCCCCCATATTTCCCAAAAAACATCGTTTAGGGCCTCAAAACGGCTCTGGAAGTTCAGGACCCAAAAAAACTGTTAAAATAGTAAATTGTGCTACAATTACGAAAACTAAAAAGACTGAAAGAGACAGTTGTGGGGGTCCAAATGGGATAGGTGGGTGGCCACCAACATCTACCTGGATCATCCCTCCCCCCTTAGGAAGCAATGGTCCCCATTGCGTTGAGTTCCTCCATCTGCTGAACTTGTTCTGCACTGTTTGATGTGTCCAGTAATGGTGGGAAGCATGGTCGACGATGATCCACATTGAACACTTGGTGCAGGCAAAGGAATGGAGGAATGTTGCGCTCCAAAGCATTGTTCCCCACAGGCTTGGTACTGCTATGAGGACCATGTTGGAGTGGTCTGAGCTTCTGATGGGCTCTAGTAAGGCGTTCTTTCTGTCGATGCAACCAGACTTTGTTGCCCACCTGAAACTTGTGGGGTACCCCTGTGGGTGAGGAGAAGTTCCTGTGTTCTGTCATGACCGTATCCCTTTGCTGCTGCTGCGTGGAGGAACCCTTTGCGGGGGTCATGGATGTAGGAATGATCTTCCCCTTGCTTTGGGAGCGAACCAGACAGAAAATAAATTTCCTAGTCTGTGATATGAGCTTGCTGCCTTTCTTAGCAGTGATCAAAGATGTGGCAGTAGGTGGGGCTATCTCTGGTATCAAAGATGTGGCAGTAGGTGGGGCTATCTCTGGTATCCTGTATAATGAATTATTCAAAGAAATAATGACAGCACGAGGCCTTGACTCATACACAGCATGTCGCCTCCACAAGTATGGCTGGCCTAGTAATACATCACAAACATCCAGAGGTGTAACATCACACAATACCTCGTCTGTGAATGGTTTGATGCTATAGGGAAGGCGGCAGTGCTGGCGAACTTTGAGATCTCGTCCTTCATGAAGCCACTCAAAATCTCGTCCTTCATGAAGCCACCTATCCCATTTGGACCCCCACCACTGTCTCTTTCAGTCTTTTCAGTTTCCGTAATTGTAGCACAATTTACTATTTTTAGCAATTTTTTCGAGTCTTGAACTTTCGAAGCCGTTTTGAGGCCCTAAACGACGTTTTTTGGGAAATCTGGGGGCAACATGGGTCCATGGACCGATGTTGCCCTTCCCAAAGTGGTAGTTCTCGGATAGATCTTTCTAACGAGCTATTATACACGTCAAACGGAGATCGTATGCCAAAGTTACGACCCCGGGAAATTGATGTACCAAATTACCCAAACAGGGCCCACAATTTGGCGTTTCACCTTCTAGGGTTAGGTTTCGGGATGTGAAAGGTTTTCCATTGTTTCTCAACAATAAATAGGCCTTCGAGCCTCATTGTAACACAGTTCAAAACAGTTCAGAGGCATGTAGCCGCACCTCTTCTCAGAGATAAGCTACCATCGCCCTAGCTGGTTTATTTCCATTTCTGGTTGTAAGCATATTTCAGTGTTTTCCATTAATGAAATGACGTATTATTTCCGCTGCATCTTTGTGTATATGGTTATCTCTGTATTTTATTGCGTTCCTATTTAAATCCGGATCAATTACAAATGAAACAAGACATGGTATTCCAAATGTAATAAGATTAAGCAACTATTTAGATAATGTAAATTAAGAGATGAAACTAGGATGCAAAAGAGAGTTAGCAAATGCAAGGAAAGAGTTAATGATTAGATGTAAGTTAGTAAGTAAGAAGGTCCATCCTTTTAAATAAGGAGAAGGGATACCATGGGAGGAATTCCCAAGCTCCCTAGGAAAACAAGAAATTTATTAAAATTACAAACAAAATCGCCTTAGACAATATGAGAGGGCTAAAACTTTCAAGAGGAGTTAACAAATAAAAATTAAACACCCCCTCCTTAAAGTTAATGAGAGAAAAAAAAATTATAATGATTTTACAATATACTTAAAACAAGGGGCGCTGCAAAGCAGCAAGTCCTTACGAATGCCACTCAAATCTGAGTGCAAATTTTTTAAATTTAAATGAAAATTAAACCTGAAGCAAAAGTCAAAGGTCATAGTGTTGACTGAAAATTGGGTTATCGTTGTTTTAGTTAACCTGTCATTTAATTACATTTTTTGTGACTTGAGTTCAGATAGGATTTGAAAAATAAATGGTTGGTTGTGGTAAAAATCGGATTTGAAACAGTTGCACGAACGAATAAGAGCACTTCAATTCAACTAGCTTTCCTAGCCAGTCAATTTCAACTAGTTAAACTAAATCGTAGCGTAATTGAAATTAAATTGTTAGAACTTCCGGTAAGAAGAAAAATCAACTGCTACATGGAAAAGAAAATATTGTAATTGATAATGCAAAATATAAGCTACAGTTGTGCAAATCCATTCCAAATACCTGTTGATGCCATAACCGAAATCTTTACACAAGAATGTGTGTTTTAAATTGATAACAAAAAAGTCTTTTGTGTTTTAAATTCATAATAAAACAGCATAGATACATAGGTACCGCTCCCGGGCATTGTAGATCACGTACCACACACTCCCTAGCTCCTGGGAGCTTGGGAGCTGGTAGGAAATGCTCCAAAATCGTCGGGAGCTTCAAGGGGTACGTTGGAGCTTTTCGGGAGCTTCATTGTAACAAACATTGACGTTTCAGGTACTTACTTTGAGCATATTTTGATGTTTCGGGTACCTATTTTCAGTAGGGAAAGTACCAATTGTTTATTTTCTAAGTGATACATGCCAGGTCAAGTTGTTGGATTGCATGAACTCTGTAAAGCGAAAGATACATGGAGATGTAGCAAAGGTTTCAACAAAATATCAACAGTTGTCAGTGATTCCTTGGCAGCTTCTGCTGCAAATCTTGAATTTCCACAATTGCAAATAAGTCTACTCTCTTGAAGCTTATCTTGAAGCTTTAATGATAAGATTCAACGTATTACAGTGATGGTCAAAAAGAGAAAGAGTAGTGTGTGTGTTAGTTTCCTTTTATAAATTTTCAGACTTTAATTTCGAAGTTGAATATAATATAGCACTACATGAAATCACATAATAATCGAGTAATAACAACGTTTTCCCTGGTTTGGGAGTTCCACATGTTTCTTTGTTGGGAAGGAATTTGATTGGAAAATCATGATGGATTAATATTTTGATTTTTTTGGCACTGTTTCAAAGTTCATTCTTTTACATATTTCTTTGCAAGATGGAATTTGATTGGCAAGCTTTGGATGGAAATAAACTAATTATTTTGTTTTTGTTTTTTATATATATTAAATTTTAATATATTATATTATTTTCTCTCCCAACTTGACATTTCCTGTAAATTTGAGCAAAGCTTCTAGCGTTGTCGGATACTTGTTCCTCGTACCCAAAGTAATGGGGTATCGGAAACTCGTGCAACATAGCAAAACAACCTTCTACCGCAATAGAATGCAATGAAAATTCATAAGAAACAAAGTGACAATCAACAAATTGTTTGGCATAATACGTGTTTGAACTCTTTAATTTTAGAAAGTGAATTTTCTTCTTTGTGACTATTTGACAATGTAACTCATGATGCAATTGTCATGTTTGTGGTTCTATGACAAAACCAAGAATTGCATTTGAGAATCAAACATATTCTTGAATATGATGTTCTCTAAAGTATGCAAATCCACCCATTGCAAAAAAATTGTGTGTCGTGTACATGATGAGAACTTGATATACACCTAGAATTGACGATAACTTCAACCCTGGGATCAATAAGATAGAATTAAGAATGATTCAAAATAACCTTAGCCAGAGCTAGAGCTTGTTCATTGTGTTGAAGAAAAATTTGAAATAATCCGAGGATTTTAAAACCACTATTTTAAAAAACGGTCGGCTCGGAACCGACTCGACCAAGTTGGTCTAAGCAAGGCCTCAAAACTATGACTGGGCCAAGGATTCGGTTCGGCGGGCCGGGTTAGTACCGAGCCGGCCGAGTTGTCTAACAACTCGGTCGGCTCAATATTAACCCGGTCAGCTCGGCCGAGCCCGCTCTAACTCGGCCAAGTTAGTGACAGCAGCCCAATGAAACCGGAAATAGCATTTTTTTTAAATCTTCTTTTTGTGGACTCCAAACCAGTTTTAATATTGCCTATATGGTCTTTGGGGTCCATTCCCCTCTCCCAAACTCTATTTAACCCACTCAACACCACTCATTCTCTCACAGCGATCTCATGCATTTGAGTGAGAATTTAAGTGAGAGTTTGCGAGGAGTTGTTGAGTTTGTTTTGGAGCAGCAGTGAGGAGTCTTGGACAAGCATTGTAGCTGGAGTGAGGAGCTTCTTGGGCAGCCATTTGGAGCAGCATTGAGGAGTTGGTTTCTTGGAGCAAGCTTGAGGAGGCAGTTTGTGCCTGGAAGTATTTTTTTCACTTGTAAAAATATGTTTTTGCTTATTAAATTTTATGTGCAAATCTAAAAATCCTAAAGAGTGTATTTTGTGAAAGAAATGAACATTGAATCAATTTTTTTTTTTTTTTCCAAGTCAAAAAATGGCACCTAGAGTGAAATATGTTGCTTGGGCATATGTTGAAATGGTTGAAAGTCAAATGCATTGCAAATTTTGACATAGGAAAACTAAGGAAAGTCTTAGGGGCATTAATAGGCTAAAACAACACTTGGCGGGGATTAGAGGCCAAATTACTCCATGTACCTCACCATAAATTGGGGAAATTAGGAAGGATTTGTTAGCCAGCTTGGAGAAGTTTAAAAAAGATAAGGCTAGGCAAAAAGAGTTAGAGGCTGAACTTGGGAAAAAGAGGAATATACAAAAAAATGATGGCTACCAACCCCCATTTTGATTTTGAGGGTTCTTCCTCTATCCCTTGTACTGATGCATCCAACCCCTTCCGATATGTTCATCCCTCTTTTGAGTCTATTCAAGAAAAGGGAAAGGGTAGAACGAAAAAGGGTGATATGAATATCAAAAGTTATTTGACTCCCTCATCTCCATCAGATGCACATGGTTCTCAAGCTCGTAGAAGTCAAATGCAGCCCATTTTAGATGACCATTAGAAGAAAGAATTGAGGGAGACTGCTTGTGATTACATAGCTAGATGGTGGTATGATGCTGATATCCCCTTCAATGCTTCCCATTCACCATATTATGAGCCTATGTTTGATGCCATACATGCTGCTGGAAAAGGCTTCAAAGGCCCTACTACGCATGAGCTAAGGGGGTATCGTTTGCAGAAAGAAATTTTATCCATTAATGACTATTTGAAAGATTTCAAGGACTGATGGGCAAGAACAGGATGTACCATCATGTCAGATGGATGGACTGATCAAAGAAACCGTACCATCATAAGTTTTCTTATCTTCTGCCCACTAGGAACCATGTTTCTAAAATTAGTTGATGCATCTGATAAGGTAAAAGATGGGCAATTGTTGTTTCAACTATTGGATGAGGTTGTTGAGGAGGTGGGGGTGGCTAATGTTGTTCAAGTCGTCACAGATAATGCCTCTAACTATGTTCTTGTTGGTAAATTGTTAAAGGAAAAACACAAGACCATCTTTTGGACCCCATGTGTTGCACATTGCATAGACCTCATGCTTGAGGATATTGGAAAATTAGATTGGGTCAAAAACATTGTAGATCATGCCAAAAGCATAACAAAATTTATCTACAATCATTCATGGATTTTTAGCCTCATGAGGAAACACACTAGGGACAGGGATATTATTAGGCCTGCCATCACTAGATTTGCTACTCATTTTTTGACATTGAAATCTATGCTTTCATAACATAGAAACTTGCAAAAGATGTTTTCCAGTGAAGAATGGAATCTAAGCCAGTGGTCTCACAAACTGGAAGGCAAAGAATTGAAAAAGAAAGTTAATGAAGAAATATTTTGGAGAAAGGTAGCAGAGATTGTGAAGCTTGCTGAGTCACTGGTTAAGGTGTTGCAGTTGGTGGATGGGAAAAGATTGGCTATGGGCTTCATTTATGAGGTTATGGATCAAGCAAAGGAGCAAATAAAGAGGGCATACAAGGATAAAGTGGCTAAGTATGGGCCCATTTGGACAATCATTGATGAAAGATAGAACAATCAACTCCATCGCCCTATACATGCAACTGGGTATTTTTTGAACCCAAGGTATCATTATAAAGCTAAGGCGACAAGAGCTTTGAGGGGGGAGGTTAGAGATGGACTGATTCACTGCATTGATTGCATGATCACATTGGAGCGTGATCAGCTGGAGATACACCGACAATTCACGACCTTCACCAATGCCTTGAGTACCTTTGGGAAGAACCTAGCAAAGATTGCAAAAGAAGCAGATGAGCCATGTAAACAAAAACTTCAATTTTCAAATTCTTAATAGTTTTTTTGTTAAATCGTTTATAATTTGAAAGTTGGATATAATTTGTAATTTTGTTGAGCTAACTCATTACACTCCTATGTTTTTGCAGCACAATGGTGGGAGGCTTTTGGTAGCTATAGTCCTAAATTGCAGAAGTTTGCAATTCGTATTTTGAGTCAAACTTGCAGTGCTACTAGGTGTGAGCGCAATTGGTCCGTCTTTGAGAGGATTCACACAAAGAAGAGAAACCATTTTGATCAAAAACGGTTGAATGATCTAGTCTATGTCTAATACAACCTCCGGCTCAGATGCAACCAATTGATGAACAAAAGACCTGATTTAGATCCCATTGTGTTGGAAGACATTAATCCAACATCAGATTGGGTAGTGGAGAGTCATCCAACAGAGTTTGCTTCTGATGAGGATATGGATTATGAATTACAGACGATAGCATCACTTGAACATAATGTTCAATTGAATGCAAATCCTGATCCACTTGTACCAGTCTCAGCCTCACAGCCAGCAAGTCCTCCAATTGCATGCGCTTCCTCTGCTCAGCCACGACAGAAGCGCATATCTTGTCTATTTCAGCGTGCATCTGTTGCACAGCCTGTTAGTGCTACCACTTCTACAGTTGCAGTTGGAGATGATGATGAGGAGGAGACATAGGGCCCCATGTCTGACTCTGATGATGATCCAGAGATTGATCCACATGATCTTGGCTCCTCTAGCAGTAGCAAGTAGTACTGGTCACAGTTTACTTTGTTGTAGAGGCCATTTCTAGCCTCCTTGGTTATGTGTTTTTGTTTTGATCTCTATATCATGATTCATGATCATGTATGTATTGGACAGTGCACTTGGTGCCATTTTGATATAATGGATATATTCATGAACCTACTTTGATCATATGTTGTCTTCTATCTATATTCTAATGTTGTGTGTTTGGAAACATGAATGAAAATCTTTAAATTATGTTTTTTTATTAAATATATTATTATATATATATATAATGTATTTTTTACAATAACCGAGTCATTGAAATCGAGCCGGCGAAGTCAATACGGAGTTGGAGTCGACCCTCGGCCGAGTCGGTATCGAAGTCAAAGTTTTAAAACATTGTTTAAAACTAGGAACTCGACAATCATATCTTTGATGAACAAAACACTGGTGTCGAGAAAAGCACATATTGTTTGCAATTAGCTGTTGAATAAAAATGACAATTTTAAAACTAGAAACTCAACAACCATATTTTTGGCCAACAAAACACTAGCCAGGTTATACTGTGAATTAGGCGCGGTCTAGATATTAAAATATTGCAAACATCCAATAAAATCATATTTTTGGCCAACAAAACACTAGCCAGGTTATACTGTGAATTAGGCGTGATCTAGATATTAAAATATTGCAAATATCCAATAAAAAGTGTGATGTATTCATGTAACTAATAGACACCATAACAATAGCCAATTTTGATTTAGAGTTTTTGCATGCAACAAATTATTATAATTTTCTTCGCTTCACACTGCCTCAAGAATCAAGACCACGACAAAAAGAAAACATGCAAAAGCAACTTACAAAAAAAAATCTCATCTCAGCTCAGGGCATAAATGTGGGTTAGTTTAAATATATAAAAGTACAACAGATGCAAGAATCTTTACTCCATTCAACATAGTTCTTTATCACCAGAAAGCACAACCAAGAAGAATAATGACCTGCCCAATTGCTATGCCATGAAAGAAAAACTTTAAAAATTCCCCTCTGAAATTTTCACTTGCTAGCTCTATTCCCTCCTACATGGACAAATGCATATAAGAAGCAACTAATGTTTCATTATCTTCAACGTCAAAACGTAAAAAATGCATACCTCTCGCCAAACTTACTTATTTTCTCGGGGCTATGGGCCATAAACTGTTTACCTTTTCAATTGTTATGTTCTGGTATGCTTGTATATATTTGGGAGTCGGTGGCTCCCTGCAGATAAATCACTCAGTACTCTTAGACTAATATTGGCAGATAATTATGTTATATGCAAAGCCTTTCCATCACTTTAAATGAAGGTAGTCAGGTATATTTGTATGAGTAGGTATTTGTCAGAATCAAATGTGAGTTTTACCTTCAATTGATTTAATAGTTTTTAACAACAAATCTCTTTTCAATTCAGCATTTTTAAGCCAGGCCAGATTTGAAAAAAAAAAAAATCAATTCGGCATTTTTAAGCCAGGCTAGATTAGATTTGACCAACAGACAAGCAACTCTGGGCAACATTTTCCTTTGAATGTATAATTTGTCGTAATCAAATGTGAATATTATTTTCAATTGATTTAATAGTTTTTAACAACGACAATTCAGCATTTTTAAGCCAGGCTAGATTTGACCAACAGACGCTTCTTGACAACATTTTCCATTATTTTTGAAACCCAAATCAGAACCCTTAAACTAGTTTAAAATCTCAATATCTTGTCGCCAGAACTTGGTTGACCAATATTCAAATGAACTCAAAAACAAAAATGAAATCCGACCTATTAAATATACTATAATTCACACTATTAATTCCTTTAATTTTCAAGGAAAGTTTAAAAAATAGTTTCTTTCCAAGTGTGTAGCAGGTTACTTCGTTCTGGACGCCTTTGCCAGAACGTGGTTGACTACATATGTTAATAACAAAATTGACAAAACTTAATCCAAGACATAGAGATGGCTTTTGACTCTTAGTAGAAATGGCATCTGGCTCTCAATACTCTGCACACATAACAAAATTATCGAAGGATTATAAATGGATTCTGACACTTGATGAGTGGGTGTCAGAACATTGCTAATATTCAAATGAAACCAGAGACAAATAAAACTAGGACCATTGCTCACATAAATCCTTTTAATTTTCAAAGAAAGTGAAAAAGAAATTAAAAATGGTTTCGTTCCAATTGTGTAGCAGGTTACTTCGTTCTGGACGCCTCTGCCAGAACGTGGTTGACTACATATGTTAATAACAAAATTGACAAAACTTAATCCAAGAAATAGAGATGGCTTCTGACTCATAGTAAGTAGAAATAGCATCTGGCTCTCAATACTCTGCACACATAACAGAATTATCCAAGGATTATAAACGGCCTCTGACACTTGATAAGTGGATGTCAGAACATTGCTAATATTTAAATGAAACCAGAGACAAATAAAACCAGGACCATTGTTCACATAAATCCTTTTAATTTTCAAAGAAAGTGAAAAAAATTGAAAAAAATTGTAAGCTAATATTCAAATGAACCCAAAAACAAAAATGAATTCAGGACAATTAATCACACTATAGTCGTTCACATAAATCCCTTTAATTTTCAACGAAAGTTTAAAACATTGTTTTTTCCCAAGTGTGTAGTACATTACTTCGTTCTGGAAGCCTTACTTAAAAAGTTTAATAGGTCACTGTAACAACGTGGTCGACTACATATAGTAACGAGGGAATATATTATTATGTGGACCAGGCCCTTTTATATTAATAATAATGGCTTCGACTATGTTCATTTGTCATTAAAGTGACTAATACAGGTTTCTTTGATTGGTTGATGCTTTCCAAATCCAACTATGAAACAACTGAAGAAAGGAAGGTATTTGTGTTTAAATTCATTGAACCGATCACTTAGACATAAGCTTTTGCAGTAGTCTATAACGCGATTTTTTGAAAGTTTTTTCGGCGGATTTTTCCGGCCAAAATCCGGTAGCAATTCACTGGAATCCCAAGTTTGATAGCTAGTTTCTGCACAATTAATGGCTCCCAGGGTTTTTCAGGGTGCTGAATCCAAATATGCAGTTAAAAACCCATTTTAACTGCTAAAAATCAAGATTTAACCTCATTTCTTCCGCCGGATTCCGTCACCGGAATCTCCAAAAAATCGCATTATAGACAACTCCTAAGCTTTTTCTATTTTTTAAATCTCATTATGTTGACGAAAACAGATATAGAATCTGAGCACAGTGCATGCAATGACCGACAGGAAAAACAAACTATTGGATGAGGAACTGTAGACAACAACAGGCCAAGGTAGGCTCTCCAAAGAAGGTGGTTATTGAAAAGGTCTGGACCCAAGAGTTCACAAACTTTGTTATGTTTTACAACACCAACAAAGGAACTGCTTCAGAGATTAGTTGCTTTTGGATCCATCCCTCTTGACTCAGATTGCGCCATTTAAAAATGCCCGTCAAATAGGATTTTGGATCGATCTGTCATATGTTTGTCATACTAGTTGAAAATAGAAATTGGGATTTATTTCAATTCTTAACGTTAGACTTAATTGAGTAGTAAACTGGGCGTGGGTTATCGGGCACTTATGGGTGTGGGTTATCAGACACTTATTCCTTACATCATCAAAATGGGAAAAACACCATCAAAAAAAGGGAAAAATAAACACTGTAAAATAAACAATAACTAAACAGAGATGTACTTAATAATTCACAAGGTTGTTAAATAAACAATAACTAAACAGAGAGGGACTAAATAATTCACAAACAGAGATGTACTAAATAATTCCCGAGGTTGTAAAATAAACAATAACTAAACAGAGACGTACTAAATAATTCACAAGGTTGGTGTAGTGATAGACTCGATGTTTCAAGTAATTATGAAAGTAACACATTATAACTAGCAGATACTCAGACACTAAATTAACAAGGGAGTTGTCTATAATGCGATTTTTTGGAGATTCTGGTGACGGAATCCCGCGCAAGAAATGAGTTTAAATTTTGAATTTTAGTAGTTAAAATGTTTTTTTAACTCCATATTTGGATTCAGCGCCCTGAAAAACCCCTGGGAGCCATTGATTGTGCAGAAACTAGCTATCAAACTTGGGATTCCAATAAATTGCTGCCGGATTTTGACCGGAAAAATCCGCCGGAAAAGCTTTCAAAAAATCGCTTTATAGACTACTGCATTAACAAGTCATTTTGGACAACTTGCAAGTAAGAATGACATCTCTTTGCAGTTTAGAAACTAGTGGCTTACCCTATCAAATCAAACCAACAGCAGAAACCAGTGGTTTACCCTATCAAACCAACATCAGAAACTTATGGATTGTTCCAGTAAATAAATTTTGCAAATTTATGTTGCAGGCACGTGTAACGCATGCACACATTCTGTTATTCTTTTACTTTAATTCAAACTTGACAACATTGATGGGTAAGTGTGTGAGTGTGTGGGACCTCACATGAAAGGCAGGTCCTTGAGCATTCCATTATCAGTATGCCATGCGTCGATCCTAAATATCTGGCCTCTCTATGCTCCGGCCTTAGCTGGAAGGTCTGAAAGGTGTTGTCCTTACTTGATCGGTTCATGGCCCTCATTCAATCAAAATGAGGTTTCCCTTATTTTGAAACAAGAGTCTATTGGTCCAGCAAGTGCTATGCCTACTGCATTGGAAAGAAGAATTCATGAGGTTGGCGTACGAACCAGCCTATCATCCAGGAGAATTTGTCAGAGGGATGTTGTTCCAACCTTCCCCATCTGTCCCTAAGATGCTAAGATTGCGTGGGATAGTTGCGGTGCCGAAGTGAAGGAACTGGGCCCTTCCACTCGTATTCCAGCTTCTGAGACGCATCCTCTGCATACCTATGTTCAACAGCATCTGCCCAGTCTAGCGAGGCGTTGCCCATAGTACTTTGCAGGCCGATTATCTCTCGCCCGTCAACTAACCCATGATTAAAAGTGCCTCATACAGCGAAATGAGAAAGATGGGATTGTTGTTCATAAATTCAATGCGGCTAGTTCTTCATTTCCTTTATAATTGACTTAATCAGAAGTGGGCATAGGTTCAATTCTTATTCATTCATTTGGTAAGCCCGGAACGTAGAAAATGGCTCCTACTGCACTGGTGTGGTGGCACCCTTAGAAACCCAATGTTTTTCCTGCAATCATTAGCTTCATGTCCATCTGTTTTTGGTTGTTGAAGAGTGAAGGTGATTCGCTTAACAGGCAGATAGCTTTGGTTCTCAGGAGTGAGGAGCTAAGGTATGGATACAGCTACCTAGCTGGCCTTCTGAATTATACGAAAAATGGCCTCAAGCACAAATGATGCCCCCTGAACTCTATCTAGACGATGGGTTGAGGAACCGTCCAGTTGCAGCAAACAATACACTGTAGCAAAAGGGTTTGCTCTCGTATGTCCATAAATAGCTCAGAAAAGTCTGAATGGTATGCTAGGTGTGATACTCGGCAAGGTTGGATCATTGAATGGCGTAACATATGCATCAGGCTATTACAATGGTGTGCCGCATAACATATTTATAGATGCACAGATGCACAAGGATTTATTACCGAAGTATAAGCTAGGCTCCTTGTTAATTTTTGTTAATTTTAGGTATGTTCTATATAGCAAATTTACTTCAATTTTAAGTTATGTTCTATGCTGAGAGCAATTTACTTCAATTTTCCATATTAGCTCAATATCAATTCCAGATTAGCAATCACATTTAGTGTGATAGTAAAATGCAGATAGAACAAAAACATAAATCGTAGATAAATATAAATCACAGAAAACAAGCCAAGACAAGAGGACACTAGACACAAGATGTGGTGTCAGCCAAGACACAAGATGTGGCATTAGCCAGGGACAAACCCCAATGTGAGGAAATCCTTGATCAATTCTTATGTGAGGAAACCCTTGATCAATTCTTCTTATGTTCTTCAATAGTTCAACAAAGAGATAGTACATATACATCAATAGAGAGATAGTACATATACATCAGAAGTCAACATTTTGACTTGACAAAATAAAAGCAGAGATCTTCGCTAAGAAGATAACACATGAGGTAGTTGATCTAAACTCAGGTAGAAGATAACCCTTGTTCAATTCTTCTTATGTTCTTCAATAGTTCAGCAGAGAGATAGTACATATACATCAGAAGACTTGACAAAATAAGAGCAGAGATTTCACTAAGAAGATAACACATGAGGTAGTTGATCTGAATTCAGGTGAAGGCATACTGCTTCAATTGATTCTCCAAGGTGATTCCATCACCATGAAATCAAGGTGATTCCATCACCATGATGCACCCATCACTGCGTTGCACTTCATTACACTATGCTACACTCATCATACTGCACTATGCTGCACCATTCATCGTCATTATGCTACACCACTGTCATGCTGCACTATGCTACACCATTCATCACTATGTTGCACCATTGTCATGCTGCACTATGCTGCACCACTGTCACGCTGCACTATTTTGCACCATTCCTGTTCCATACATCCGAGTTCCCACATGATGAAATACTTGTCCTCCGAATTTGACACTACAGGCCATCCGAACTCGTTCACTGAGAAACAATGTGTTGTACCCTTATCACGCCTCATTACCAAACATCCCACTACAATTTATCTGAGCTTATCACTGTATGAGATCAGAGATGAATCTGAGCTTCTGTTGACTGATATTAGTCCTAGACAGAGCTTCGCTATCCCTTATCTTTCCTGTGATTACATCCAAAGGTTGTGCTGCTACTGTCTATTCAAAGTTACATTCAAACTAACCTCTTCCACTATCCATCTGAGATCAGAGATTGAGACAATTAGCTTGAGACACCTTATTACAGTGAATAAGGGTTTCTTGAATCACTCTTCACTATGGATAGAGGTCACCTCTTGACCTGCAGTTTAGGCTTCAGGACTGTGGCTAAGATGTGCTAATTCTCCTTGCTTGAACAACACCTAAATCACATCTTTGAGGACTGTGTATGAGTCTCTTTCTTACTGTGGATTAGGAGTTCATTTAGGCTCTCTTTGACTGTGTCTAGTTGTGGACTATGTCTGGCTGTGTATGGAGGACTACAGCGAGGGCTTTTATGTGGCTTCCTTTGACAGCATATAGAGGCTCCCTTTGACAGCGAATGGAAGCCTCCTTCATGACTGCGTTAAGTGCCTCCTCTTGCTGCATACACTTCCTCACTGACTGTGGCCTAGGACAGCGTATTAGGTTCTTTGTTGGGGCGTCGTTAGGGCTTTATTAGGGCAGCGTTAGAAGCCTAACTTCATAACTGTATTAGGCCTTCATCTCCCTTCCAGCGTTAGGAGCTAGGGCATCTTCTTTAGGGATGCGTAGATCCTTCTTTCCCATGACAGCGTCTAGGGCATCTCCTCTTAGGGTAGCATATCATCTTAAGATCTCTCCTCCTGTTAGCGCTTGGAATTCACCTAGGCTGAGATAGACAAACTCTCAAGGCTACATCAAACCATTTCACCTCGTAGCTAGCCCTACGAGGTATGAGAAGGCTCTCTCGGGTCAGATTCGTTAGATCTTTCAATATGATGAGTTGACCAATTAGGAATAAAGATTTTAGGCTAGTAAATTGATAAGGGGGGTTGATTTAAAGATTTTTGGTTTT